>JAVFBX010180758.1:0-25669 GCA_034783855.1 Mopalia kennerleyi
TTTAGTCCGTACGTTTTTTGGGGAGGCCACGGCCGCCACGTTTTTCTGAAAACGTGAGGAGGGAGTGGCAAGAGCAGAGAGGGAGTACGTCAACGCACGCAACTCGAACGGCTACGCAAGGCGTAAGTACGTGGCCAACACGCCACGCCTGGCCGTGAGCGGTTGCGTTCATCGTACTTTGCGCACGTGGTAAGTGAGTAGTGCGTGCTTACAACTTGCATACAACGTACGATCTTCGTGCGATTGCCACGTTATCGTACGGTGGCCGTACTTACACGTGCTGATCACGTACGGTGTCCTTACACACCCGTAAGCTGTAAGTGCGTGCAAGTGCGATGAACGTGAGTTTATCCGGGAGGGGGGTAGGCCTATAGGCCTATATAGAACTATACCTTCCGAGGTTCTCCAGAAGTCCCAGCTGCTGCTGCTGCCTCAAGATGCCGCTCATTCCACCGCAGAGATTCCGGTTGATAGGCCTACTTAGAAAACGTAAAATTAGTCCAATATCTTGGAGACGAAATATTGGCACTCGTTCATCAGCTCGGATTTTATATATGCTTCAGAAATCAGTGCACACAACGTGCGTTATAAGTGTGGAGTACGTGCTTACTAGGTACGGTCGACGTAAGTTCTGCGTGCTCATTGGAGGGTTGAACTGGGGAAGTGCCGAGTAGGCACGGACCACGTACTTATCACGTGCACAGCACGCGCGTGCTAAGTGCGCCGTCCGTAGAGCAAGTGACCGTAGGAAAAATTTTAAAAACTCTCGGAGTCCGTACGTTGTGCGCTCATTGGGTGTAGAGGACACGCGCGTCACCCGTACTGGGGTGAATCCGTAGCCCGACCGCAGCGAAAGTTCCTCATGCACTAAAAGTGGTACGGCGTGTCTGCGTGCTCCCAAATCCGTACTGAGGCGGTACTCACCACGTACGGATCCGCAAGTTTTGCCCACGTTTTTGCAGGTAGACAGCACGCACTTGCAAGTATACGGCGGGTTGAGACCTTAAATTGGCTTAAACAATGTGACGGTTAAGATTTCCGCAGAGCGTATAATTTGCAGACCCTTATTTACCGGTACTCCTGTCCTGTGATTGGCTGGTTTAAAACGACACGTTTGAGATTCTCTTCATGACGTTTCCGGTGTGTTACACGAAGAAAACATATATATTGCACGTCAATTAAGTAATTTGAGGACACGTCATTTGGAACAACATACATGACAAAAATTTCTCAAGCGTGCATTTTGACCACAGAGTGCACAGACACTTGTATCTAGTAAGTAAATACCCGCGACCAGTGGCCGGCTTTGTCATTGATTACCTTATATATACCGAGAAGACAGGAAACGACCTTTCACAGCAACCCTTACAATCGACATATAACAACAAATCAACCAAAATAAAACTCACCTGGAATCTTTAACATATCGGCTGGCATACTGGGAGGTCTCATTTTGTAAAACTAAACATAGATGCCCTTGTTGCCGTCAAAAGTTTGCTATGTGGACATTCCGGAGCTTTGAGGCCCCTGGCCATTTTTTGAATTTAGAAATTAACCAGCCCACTTGCGCAGCTCTCGAGACTTACGTTCTATAAGACACGCCTTAACTCTCCTTATTTTGAACACGCGACTTTTAACGCACTATCTGCTATCCCAACATGCAGTGACGCCAAAAGTGGTTTACATTCGTCTCCATTGCCGTCCTATATATGAGTGAGCACGCCGTGCAAACCAACAATCAATCGCCACACTAACACAACCATCAAATGTCAAGTGTTTTACTACGTTATAAAATTAACGTTCCTCCAAAGCTGACAGTATTATTAAACTTTCATCAAACAATACCTTACACGGGCAACTGACAATTGCCGTAATACTTCTATTATTTCGGACACTCATAATTTCTGAACTTTTTCTGTTTCAAATTCCGATTAACTGCTTTACTTTGGATTTTTTAGAGGCAAGTAGAAGCTGGTTGAACAAATAGGAAAAGACTTGTTTGCGGATGTCAGTTCCTATTATCGGTACAGATACTAGCACCGTTATCAGGCATTGTTCAAATAAGGACTTAAATGATAAATCTCTGGTTAACCGTCTCATAAGCATGACAAGATAAAAAAAAAATATATGGGTTAATGGGACTATAGCACCGAGATTTTCCTGCCCTGGTGATTTCCACGTGTTAAAATGACTATATTACGGTATATAAGGCTTTCTAGGGAGCTAAGGGGCAACAAAGCTGCTTTGTTCTAATGTCATTTAGTGTAACATTTTGCCTTGCACCATGAATTATTCATTATCATATTTCTCCGAGTGAGAAAACCATAAGAACGCTATTTCAAAATTTTTCGCAAGTTGCATTTTGGTCTTTTAAGCCGAAAAGATATTCATTTCTTGCAATGTGTTATAAATTAGGAACATATTTCAAATAACATTGTATTTTCTTTATTTTAATCAATACATTTCTACATGGCAAGGTAATAAATTTTACGTTTTGAGTGAGATTTTTTTAAGGATGCCGAAGCTCAACTCCCAGTGGAGCAAAATCGTGTTCACTCTACATTATTAAAATACAAAATATTCTTCCAAGTAATTGTCACATTCTGCAAGATTCTACCAATTTTATCCCTAATTTATATGAGCAGATATTGCAATATCACACTAAGAATTAAAAAAAACATTACCCAACCCTACGATTCTGTCAGGTTATATTTTTAATAAGATTATTTAGAAATGGCTTCGCTGATTCACGAGTTTTATTCTACTCAGTTTTAATGCAATAATTTGGTTGGTGCATAAGATATCTATTGATTTTTAAGTTGTTTTTGTTTTCAAAATGTCACATATCTGCCTTAATGGTTGAATTATGCACAGGACTTTTCAGATGTCTGGATTGTATTGAATAAAGCAAAGTAACTACCGCCAACGGAATATACGTACGAGGTTCATGATTGACTAAATGTTTAGGATTACTGATCAATCAAAGCTAATGGTAATCCGATAAGAAGCAAGTTATTTAATACAGACATATAACAATGTGGTAGTGTAAAACGGAAGAAAAATCTATAGTTAAAATTACGCCATAATCTATCAATAAAGCAAACAGAGTAATAAAAACATAAAGTTAATAAGTTTGGATTAATATAATGGCAATATACATGTACCTCTTATATATAAAAATGACCGTGGTTAAGGTCAGTCTAATAATCCTGCTTCGATGTACCGTTTACAGTTTCTAGTCCCTCTGTCGACCATCAGGGGTGTGAGTGCGTCACACGATGTGGCTACGGCAATCGCAATCGCGGGGGTGGTTTATACGAGGGTTCCTTCCGAGTTAAGGCAAGGAACAGTATGCAATGGGAAATCCGTCGTCATGTATTTGAAATACCCTTGACTACAGCCTTAATCCCCAATCAATCAAACTATGAACCCCTTGTAAGAAGAGCATGGATAAAGTTAGTGACAAATAAAAATGAGCGAATACAATATACATATTACTCATAATTTATAAAGAATGTGTCCTATATTCCAGAATACTCTATAACTTATGCTTCTTGTTTAGAGACTAAACCATACTGCTTCTTTGAAGTTCTTTCCAATTAATCCTGCTGATCGTTCGTTTGATTGGGGTTTAACACCGAAAGATAATTGTTTTTCGACCTTAACTTATAAAATTTTCATTGCATATTTTCAAAGACAAACATGCATATGTATTGCACTTGCAATCGAATTAGCATAGGCGATAATTTAACAGGCAGGACTGACGCCATTGTTCGAAAACACGGTTTGTCACCATTGTGTCCGTTTGCTTGTGTGTGTATTGGAAGGCATCTGTAACAACACGGCGTATACGCAAGCTTGGCCATCCAAACGCAATGTTATTCGGTTGTATACATAACAAAACACAGCTCTGAGCAACACTTACGTTTATCATGTTTTCAGCTGATATGCGGTTTTAAAAAATCCGGTTTTTAGTATATACTAGAGTGATATGTAGGCCTACAAGCGGTTGTTTGCTGTTGTTGTTTCGCTTGGGAACGGAATCCTCACTTTCGGATGTCCATGAAAACATCTTCCGGTGCAGGCAATAGGGGGCAGCCACGACTAGATCATATATCTACCGTGTTTTGGAAAAAAATGACGTCAGTTCCGCTTTTTAAATAAACTAATTAACGGCTATGCTAATACCAATGCAAGTGCAATACAGATGGTTGTCTTTGAAAATATGCACACAAAACAAAATAGCAAGTTTAGGTCGAAAATCAGTTTTCTTTCCCTCTAAGGTTATTTCCCTACCTGCCCGATGAGTGAAGGAAAATAAACAATGGTGAAACAGGACAAACACAAAAATACAAACCGATGGGATTCATGTTGCCCCTTACCTATACACCAACAGGTAAACAGGAAGCTCTCTCACAACTGGTTGAATGATTTTTTGATCAATACATCGACCGTTGGGCCAATCACATCTTTGGTAATCAAGAGTATCATTCAGAGTTTAAAACCAATTTAAAACAAGCTGAGTAGCTAGCAGGCCCACCACTAAAGCCTTGTCATAATCCCTGTCAAATCGCCTTGTCCTACTTTTGTTTAAGAACTATTTTTTTTCTTGTAATGTAAGGCATATTGTTTGTAAACCTAGTGAAATACAGCCACATCTATGGTATTAACAGAAAAAGCGAAGTTTGAAGTTTAAATCTGAATTAAAGTGATGGCCATTTTGGTTCGTGAAATTAAATGAAATCCAATCACCAAAGAAAGCTCAATTCCAAGTTAATCAGTGAATTTATTCTCTAGCTATATTGTTCACAAAACATAAGAGTGATATATACAGATATGATGACTTTAAATGGCGGCCATTTTGTTTTACGAAATTTGATGAAATTCCCATCTGTTGCCTTAATAGGAGGACACCATATTTCAAGTTTCGAGTTAATCTGTGAAATAATGCATTTGCGGCCATGTTGTTTTTTTACAAAACTTGGTGAAATTCAATCCCATCCATTGTCTCAAAGGAAGGAAGCGATCTTCAAAGATTGACGTTAATCCATGAATTCATTCTCTCCGTATTGTGTTCACAACCCATACAGGCATGAATATTCTAAAATTATGCAATAACAGTCATTTCGTTTTACGGAATTTGGTGAAATGCAATCCCATCCATTGTCTTAACAGGTGGAAGCTACATACCAAATTAGAAGTTAATCCGTGAATTTATTCTCGACTTATTGTGTTCACAACACATACAGGCATGAATATTCTAAAATTATGTAATAACAGCCATTTTGTTTTACGGCATTTGGTGAAATGCAATCCCATCCATTGTCTTAACAGGAGGAAGCTACATACCAAATTTGAAGTTAATCCGTGAATTTAGTTTCTACTTATCGTGTTCACAACACATACAGGCATGAATATTCTAAAATTATGCAATAATAGCCATTTTGTTTTAGAGAATTTGGTGACATGCAATCCCATCTGTCGTCTTAACAGGAGGAAGCTACATACCAAGTTTGAAGTTAATCCGTGAATTTATACTCTACTTATCGTGTTCACAACGTATACAGACATGAATATCCTTTAATTATGAAATAATGGCAATTTCGCTTAACGGAATTTGGTGAAATGCAATCCTATCTGTTGTCTTAACAGGAGGAAGCTACATACCAAGTTTGATGTTAATCCGTGAATTTATACTCTATACTTATCGTATTCACAACACATACAGGCATGAATATGCTAAAATAATGTAATAATGGCAATTTCGTTCAACGGAATTTAGTGATTTGCAATACCATCCGTCGTCTGAAGTTAATCGGTGAATTTGTTTTCAAGCTAGCGTGTTCACAAGCATTCGTGACGGACACCGAGTAGCATTTCTAGTACACACATACAGGTGTCAGTCGGACAGAAGGCAGACATCTTTAACTTGATAATAATCGAAATCAAACCAGAGAACGAAATAGCCTTTTTGGCTATCAATGTGATTATCATAATCACCAGCGTGTATAAACAACCGGGCCCTAGTGCAAGAAATAATAGGGCATAAACAAATAAATTATGTACCCTCTTGGATTTGGCGAATCAAGTAGTCACCTATGCCACGAATGGTCTTATTTTGTGCGTTTCCTACTTTTGACAAATAAGCTGTTTCCGTCTCTCTCTCTCTCTCATTGTGTTGTACCCATTGTTTGACTGATCTCCATGAAAAAAAAAAAAGCACACTTCTTTACCGAGTTTGCCACCAGTATATCCGACTGTGCTCAATTTAGACAATGACTGAAATTGGTGTTTCGGCATAATGGGTATAATCATCCTATATAGCTCACATTTCTTAATCCTTTGCTACCTTTTACATTGTTTTATTATTAAAGCCTACTTCAGTAAATATTTCCTGGGGGTCAGTGTCAAAAATCGCTTTGAAGCGACGGAGAATTCTCGAGGTGGTTAGAGACAAGCTGTGAATTATAACTCATGTTCATGCTAGGGATTATTTTACTACCTCACAAACGTGGTTGAAGCTCCCATTTTATTTGTTTATTTGTGCTATTTTATGCCATACTTACGGTTATTTCCCAAGCAACACAATGTACGAAATACCCCCTCCCCCCAAACCAAAGTCACTGCCACCAAACATTGAAAAGCATGCTTAAAACATTGTGTACGGCTCCAAGGAAACTTGGAAACTTCCAACTACCCGTCCCTCTCTTTTCTTTTAAGGAAGAATCATATAACATGCATGTGAATAGGTTATGGGAGCTTTACAACAAAGCATTAGTAAATACGGTTCACAAGAACATCAACCACACTCGTAGAAGCATCTTTACTAGCATGAATACACACTTTCTAGTTCAAGAAAAACAAAACATGCATTTTAATATTGGGATTTGTATCATCAACCTGTTCGTCAAAGATTCTCACCAAAACATGAGTGATACATGTATATATTGCCCTGAAAAAAAAATATCTAGAATATTAAGCAACTAAACAAACACACCTTATGTTAGTAGGTTAGTAAGGCCACACACAAGCAAGCAATTTCAGATGAAACTTTTATTAATCCAAGAAATCCATACACAAAACGTAAGTGTTAGAAATATATTAAAATTAATTCAAAGTATAAATAACATGGCTGGATAATAGAGAAAACAAAGTTCCCCTCTTTCAATTTGCCATGGACACTTGAACCCACTGTACTAACACGATTAAACGATGAACATAGTTGAACTTTGAAATTTATAAAAATGTTATAGAAAACAAATTATGAAAATATCCAAAAATAAACCAAAGACACTAGAGATATCCATTGCAAAAGAATGACTGATTTTATTATTTTTAAAAAACATAGAAACTTTGGGATATCATAATGGCATCCAACAAAACAACTGAGGAACTTCCCATATACAAAATAAAACTGACATGAAAAGTGGTCAACAACTGCACGATTTGTATGAAATACATGAAGATGATTTGCACTACTTTATATGTCATACAAAACATACAGTTGACCACTTCCATAATCAGATTAATATATTACCAACAATTACTATATAAATGCTAATTATTGAAAGGAGAGCATTAGCTTTGCCAATAAAAAAATCGTGACTCAAAAAATAATTCTGGATAGGACAGAAAATAAACTCAACTTTATCAACATAACTATATATATAAAGTATCCCAGACAAAATATGACAAAATGCTAATACTGTATAAAACAATAACTTTAAAAGTTAGTTCAGACTGCATGAAGTAACTATAGGAGAGACAAAAGCGTCACAAAACTTCTGACATCTCATATTAGTGAACATTCATAACACGGACCAGAACAATAATAATTATTAACTCATGAAAAGTATACCAAAAATATTAAAGTGGGACAAAATTTCTTGGAAAAATCTATGTATTTACATTCAATACCAAAAATAACTGGAACATTAATGAACCGACCACTATGAAAAAGGTGGTAGCAATTTCTTCACATATCTTCAGATGAATGAAAAAGGCATTGGTTGTATGTATTGGGCAAATCCTTAAAAAAATGAACATGCAAAAATTGGATTGATTCTGCTTGACTGGACTTGTTTATTAACCTTTGTTTGGACTTGTTTGTTTCATATGATTTTGCTTAGTTTTCAGTATAAAACTATTCTACTTGGCTGACTAGGATATTGGCTGCATCGCACAGAGAACTTGGAAGGTGGTCATGCCTTTTTAATTGGGGCTAGACAAAAGTTCAATGAGTTGAATGGCTAGATTATTGGTGAGTAGGCACAATAAACTGTCTCCATATTTCAAATTTAAAATTAACTTGGGGAGTTGACACAGTGCTTGTCAAGCATCACAAGTACAAATACCTGATACTGTAACAAATGGATTATCTAATAATGGCATGAAAGCCCTCGAGTCTACCTATTACATGCAGAATATAAAATGGAAAGATCTGGTAAGTTATCTCTAATTCTAAAATCTAGAGTTGTGGAGGATCATATCTTACACACCCATATACAAATGGAGAGAAAGTGTTGAACATTGAATAACTGTTTACAATATTAAATGGAGGCTATTCTGCTGAAATCACAGACTAGTTACATCACATTCACTTCAACATTTTACCTAGGGAGGTTCTAGCTAGGTTGAATTATATATAAGAAATATGTAGTTTGTGCTGTGCTGTATTGATTGATGCCATTTAGGACTATTCGTGCAGGAAAAGGTCACCGTTTGGGAAACAGGAGCTAAGAAACTGAGGGTGTGATGTGCTCAACCTGCAGATTAGGGCAGCATTTTGACATTATTAATCACAGTTCGTTTTATTCTCAAAATGGCATAGGCAAATCTTGAAGTCAAATGGTACAAAAATAAAGGAGTACACAACACAAACTTTCTACATACATTTCATGAGGACTGAAAGTCACTTAGGGACCACTTTCCTTTTTTTCTGTTTTAACTTTATAAACAAAATAGCACCATATACCAAAAAATTCAATAATGTAATAATGCTACAAAATTCTTTCAAATCGTGGCAATTTTATAACATTGTTTGTCTTTGAAAATGTTCTTAACCGGAAATCCAAAATGCTGAAGTACAAAATTATGAAATATTACAAACGCTTGAAAAATTGAACTCCATAAATTACAAACTGTGAAATATTATAAAACCTTGAAATTGGTATCCAACAATAAAAAACGTTATGAAGCTGAAACTGTTTCATCAATTGTATGCAAAATGTGGACCAAGAAAAATAAAAAAAGCCATATCTTATTTTAAAACTTTGCTTTGCTAATTTTATACATTTTAGATCTTTTTTTGTTTTGCATTTATATAATTTTTCTGTTTTTTAAAACATTCAGTTGAATAGAACACCATAATTAATAAAACATCAATGACTGAACATTTTTACAATAAGCACATTACTTTTCACAGACTGACTTGCTGGGATATTCGTCCGCAGATTAGTAGATGAAATCTTTTAAGATTTTACAAGTACGAAGAAAAAGATGTGACAAACAACAATAAAATAATAAAACAAAATGTTCTTTTCTTTCTGATATATATATATAATACAGTGATATATCTATTAAAAATAATCCATTTCATACCACCGATAATCTGTTGAATTCACAAAGCTATCACCAAATTTCACAAAAACAGACCAGACACACAGGAACAAACTTGCATACAATCACTTTGATATGTAGAGGCTACCAATATATCTTTCTAAGTAACAGATATACATGTACAACAAGAAAATAATTATAATAAATATATACATGGTAATACCATGGAGAATTCTGTTCAAACAAACTGGACTCTATCACTAGATATCATAGTAAAATAAGACATTGAGCAACTTTTAACATAAAACTTGTGATGGAAGGGTATATATATTCCAAACAAATGGATTCCTCTATCACTTAGAAACTTAAAAAAAAAAAAAGACATGTGAAATGGATAAAAATTGTAATAAAAATCATACACACATCCACAGACATTTTGAAATATATATGTATATAGATATCTTATAATTCAGAATGAATTACAATCCCTTCAGCCCTTTGAAATTCACAGTATCAAGGATTTCAGAGTAGCCTTTTTCTAATACCACAAAATTACTGTCAATCATACAAAAACATTTACACCCGATTAACCTTCTCAATGTACCAGAAAATATATTAAAAACTTTAGAACAAAATTATACATCCTTGGAAGAGTAAAGTTCTTTCTGCAAAACTAATATATATCTGATTAAGAAAGAAATTCAGCTTAATTTACTATAAATACTAGGATTTTGGAGCCACACAATGCAGCCCATAGTCAAGGAGAAAATGGATATATACACCAAGCGGTTGGAGAAAGCTACCAGGAAAGGGTAACCCTTCCCATTTCAAATTACCAACCACAAATCTCACAACAAAGTGATATTTGTATGGGAAAATGGTAGTAAAATATCTGACTAGACAACACTCACTCATCCATTAATAATAACATCCACTGTGCAACAATCATACACATAAAATTCAACTATACTATACTATAAATACTTGTATGAGAATAAAGAAACAAAAATATAATTGATTGTCTAATTTATAATATATTATTGATAAAGCAATACTTACAAATATTTTTTGTATTTCTCTTAGATGATATACCCTCTTTCAGAGCTATATATATAAAACTGAAGCTTCAAGTCTTTTAACTTAAATGAAGACCATATAACTAAGGCTATGACAAAACAATACTTCAGAAGTAATATATATATATATTAATATATAACTGAAGCTTTGAGCTTTTTAACTCAAATTAATACCATATTTCTAAGGGCATAACTATGACGGCAACAAAACAATACTTCACAAGTAAAAATAAATCCTCCTCCACGTGTGGAAATGACTAGGTTCTTCAAATAAACAAAAAATGGGGAAGGGTTCAGGGGCACGGTTAAATGGAGGGTGAAGTGGGGAAACATAGGTCAAAAACCGCAGTCTTTGGTAGAGTGAGATCAAGAAGAAAAAAATACCAGTCAATAATGAGTAACCCAGGCAAGCAATATGGTCTGACATAATTTCAAGTGGTAAACCTCTGGCCCGCAAACAGCAAAGCATTGCTGAGGTCACAAGCGGCCAATAAACAAATGTGACGCAGATGAAAAATAGTAATAATAAAAATACAGCTGCATTGTGCAACATCTCTGACTGATTATATAAAATGACATGTAAGGAAACTGTATTACACCCGAATGGCACGAACATCAAGAAAAACACTAAATCAACATATATATTAATTAATCACCGTAGTAGTTGCTTTGGTATGTGAAAAATAGCCTAGTGAGGTATAAAGAGGACTAGTTAATATATGTATTAATTATCATCACCAGTAATAATAAGCTGACTTGAAAAGACTTCTAGCACCAGCGAAAAGGAACTGCGCGAGGTCGGTCTGCTCCCTCTTTCACAAGAGGTTTGTGGAACTCTCGGCCTGGGCGAGAATGGATCTGAGCCCAGCAGTGTTCACAGTAATACTGCAGGCAAGTAACATTAGCACAGAAAAATGGTGCAAATTTTCCTCCACAGCGAGCTCCTTGACACTCATCACACATCTGGTCATCCAACACGTAAGGCTTCACTTCAACCTGGAGTCAAAGCAAAATAGTCTGTCGTCAGGATTTATCAGTTTTATTATATGGACATTACAAAACATTTTTGACCTTCCACATTTTGGACTCGTAGGGTGTCTGTTAACTTTACCAGTCAATAATGAGTAACCCAGGCAAGCAATATGGTCTGACATATTGCTTTTGATTATATCAAAAGATTCATTATATGCTTGGTGTGAAGAAATTAAATACAAAGGTAATTTAAATACAGCTCAACATATTGCTTTATTAGGCTAAAATCTAGCACAGTTTGTGAGCTTTTTCAAAATCAATAAATCCTTTGAACAGTTTGTAATCTATACAATCTGCAAGCTCAATGATAGGAAACAGTTTTCACTTCAAACAAAGAAGCTGACAGCTTGCAGCACTGCGTATCAACATTGTGCTGAGTCTTAATGTTCTACTTAGCTCTAATCATAATCCCTGGTTAATGGCAGTTCTAAACCTCTATCTTAGTTTAAATAAGCTTTATACCCATCAAACTTAATAGTGTTCTAACTGTAGTGTCAATGTGCTTTCCTGTAGTGTCAGTGTGCTTTCTCTACACAATGGCATAAATGCTTGTACATCTGATATTCACCCACTGCAGATTTAAGATCTGTCAAACAAGCTGTTTTGGGAATTCTTTCAGCTGACAACTTTTCACTATATAAGTACCAGCACTGGCTAAACAACTGATTTTGTATGTTTGTTTGATTGGGGTTTAACATCATACGATTTTGTATGTAGCTCTACATCTGTCTTTTAAGAGGGTCTGTATTTGGGTTAAATTAATAGATCTTTTAATGTTTGCCATGAAGTTAAACACACTTTTCTTTCATGTATTTATTAAAATACTACATCTGTTGCCAGATGAAAGCCGACAACAAATATAAATACTATACTTAGTCATTTTACAGAACATAACCTTGAAACAAGGACTGTACATTACTTAGTAACTATAATAGTAGATAACTAACTACCTTTCAAAGAACAAATGTTTTCACCCTAAGCAATCTCTAATGTAAACTTACCCGTTTATCAATATCACCATGCTGCAGCTGGACAAAGCGAGCACTAATGGCAGCTATGTAGCTCTGTTGATTAGAGAAAGCTACTCGCCCTGCTCCCTTAGGATACTTCAGCTCAGGATCTGTATCTATACCCGCATAACAAACACCTCCATATAAACGATCCATGATCATTGCTAACTCCACTGAAAAAACACAAACAAGCAAATGGTTTTTAACACAGCACCAATTTTACCTGAAAACATGAGCTAACATTTGTGCAACTAAGTGTGCTTTACAACTCTGCAAACCTAACATTCTGTATTACAAAGCTATAAAGTGAAACTCAACGAAAGGCACAGAGTTAAATAATACATTTTTATTGTAGACACATTTTTTGGCATTTGCTTTACAGTTATTCATGGCATTCGTGGCGCATCTCATTTTCAGTCATTTGAAATGAAGTACATGTGCCATGAATAACTGTAAAGCAAATGCCACAATAAGCATGTGGTCACTATAAGATATCTTCGTTTTACAAGACGCAAAGAGGACTATTTGAAGCACTTACAAATCATGATGTTCCCATCTATGTTATGCAGTACTTGTTTTGGTATACCCAATATGTTAATGTGATGGACAGTCTTTATCAGTCGAAAACTATAATAGCTATATAGACTTGTTTGTTTGATTGATTGGTTGATTGATTGGGGTTTAACATCGTACTCAAGGTTATTTCACTTATATGACGACGTGCCAGCCCAATAGGTGAAGGAAATCACCCTCAACACTACTGGCAACAAACAAAGACAAGACAGGACAAAAATAGAACAAGGACAGAATGCAATGCAGACACCAGTCACACCACAAACAGAACGGCTTTAGTTCTCTTTAGTTCGAAGCTCCCTCCAACCACCCGCTAGCTAAATGTATATAGAATAAGATTGTGATAATCTAAAAAAACAGAATCTGTGTCTGCTTTACTTGAGAACACTTTGATAATGTCGGCCTCTACTTTACCAGAGAAATGTTTCACTTGAGCAGTGAGTGAATAACTTTGACCGGGAGCACAATAAATGTTAAATGTGCTTGTTATGCCATGTGCTTTTGATTGATTGATTTATATTGTTTTATGTCACATGCAGCGCTATTTCAGCTACATGTATGCTGTGGCGAGAATTTATTTATTTTAACTCCAACTAATAGCTCTCAGCATCACAAAGAGAAACAAACTTAACTGAAAAAGGTCACATACAAGTGTCAACATATCAAAAGTGTCATTTTGGATCTTGGATGTTTATGATACACATCGATCCACTTAAGCTTTTGACCTATCACAGCAAAACAATGTGTCATGAAGTCTAATAACATTTCGAAGTATTTAATTGTTTCTTACCAGCTCTGAGAGGTCTTGGCACACCGCCAACAAAAATAGTCTTCCTAGGATCCAACGGTTGAGAGCCATCCATCACAAAATCAGAATCACTGAGGCTCCACGGTCGAATTTGAACCTATAGAAACAATTTGAAGTTTAAGATTACAATGTGACCGTCAAAACAGTATAAATTTTACACTTTTCATTAACTTTTCTGGTACGGAGCTAACAGATCACTGCTATACTCACAAAACAAACTGCACTTAGACTTTACACAGTTTGGTGGAGGAAATGCGGTAAAGCAAACCACTATCCCTGAGTGCTTTACTGCTATCTCGGAGTACAGGTAATCAGTTTCTTACTAGCCTTTCAGGTTAATAGACATTTATGGTAGATTGGTTGTTCAGGGCGCTGCTCAAGGATATTTAGTTTACCCGGAAATAAATTTACCACCTTAACACTTTCTTAAAATGTTTAAGGTTTTTCTCAATTGGCCTGTTTGCTTAGGGCGTAACACCATACTAAAGACTATATCCCCCATATATGATGGTGTACCAGCTCAATGGGTGAAAGAAACCACCCTCGATATCACTGGCAAGAAACAATCACAAGATAAGACACTCACAAGATCAACTTATTTAAAAGAGACACATAATCCGAAACAGGCTGCTTGAGTCAAACTCAGTATCAGTATCTATCACTTATTACTATTGCGGCAGCAATTTTTTACCGACACTGCACAAATTTACAGCGGCCTTTACAACGACATTGCCTATTGCCCCACTTATTAGAAAGGTTAAAGATGCAATGCAAAGACATCCCTAACATATTAGATCACTGTATTCACTTAAGATATGAGATCAAAAGGGAAACAGGAAGCACTCTCCAATCACCCACTTTACCCAGATAGACAAATAATATTCCTTCAGTACAGACAGCCTGCCTTACTTAGAACATATTGCACGTAACCAGAGAACAAATTACATCGCACAGGACTAAGCAGACTAATGAACTATACAAAGTTTAACAGACAATCATAGAGTTGAAAAGATTACTCCTTAAATTAGGAGTGTGCGATTTTATGGTTCAAAAATACCCAACCAGTCATGTTACACGACAAAACAACCAGGTATAGCATTAAAACATGTAGAACAACTGGCAGAAGTGCACCCTGGGACAAATGGATAACAGTATAACAGTTAATATCTTACTGGTTTGTCTTTCATTGTTGGACTTGAAACACACCAATACAGTTTATCATCATCCAATATACAGGACTCTATAAGAGCTTGGACAGACATTTCATCTTGGAATAACAAGAAACAGTATCCTGAAAAACAGAAACCATACAAAATAAAGTGTTACAGGCGTTTGAATGTAAAAAGGACCGATAGATTTTGTCTGAACAACACAATTATATATATTATGCATTCACAAGTATAGAGTATGACACTTGGTACTTATATTTATGTAAATACAAATTTGACTTACAATTAGGAAATTGTAAGCTTATTTCTTATCAGCGACAGTTAAAACCAATATATAAACACTGTCAGTTGGTTAGGAGAGTTCTGCACTTACATGTATTCTCAGAAATAATCTCTCAATCTTATAAAATATAATGTGTTTTTTTAGTAATCAAAGTCATTTTAATTTTTTTTTTAAAATTCACAGTAGAAATTGTTTGCTGTTTTATTGCGTTGGTTAACAATGTCAATAATCAAGGCAAAAAGAGCATAACTAAGAATATCGGTATAAAGCACAAATATCTAAAACACATACATGTAAATACGATTTTTATTTTGTAAAAATCTACACGTATAGTTCTGTATTTACTTTATCTAAAAGTTATATTTCTTATTCTACTATATTTCAAACAGTAAGCACTGTTTATGCTTAACTAGTACATCTGTTCCACGATAAAATAGCTGATTGAAGATCGAATTAGAATGGAGCACCACACACCAGGCTTTATTGATTTTCAGCCGAAGAGTTTAACTAAGATCAATTATAGTATCATCTTGTGACCTTAAATTTAACACACAATCCACACTCCATTGATTATATGGACACAATTGAAAAATACATTGGATTCACAACTACAGTTTCAGATCGAGAAAAAAAAATGTCATAATTAGTGTAAATGTCACTTTCAGACAAAACTATTGACAAAAAATAAAATTGTATAAACTAAAAAATAAATGCCAAAATCAATAAAACTAGAATAACATGGGCTACATTTTGAAACACCACAGATTGAAGCATGAAAAAAAAAAATGTCAATAAAATTAAAATAGATTATCCTTCCCTTGTGAATAACATAATATATATAATTCCATTAATCTGATGTTATATCTTAAATGAACTTTTTGAAGCAGCATTACAGATGAGGTGTCTACTTTTCCTTATCTAAGTGCTACAATACAATCATTCAAAATTAGAAACCCTCGCAGCTTGTGCTGAAGGGCTTGCCAAGTTAAGATAAATACATCTTTAACATGAACAGCAAACTGTGAAGAATAACTCTTACTCAGGAACAAGTGCAAAATCTAAGCGAATCAATAATGTAGAGTTTCTGCAATCACTCATTCCCACCTGAATGGCATATAGCCAGTTCGTCCCCTGAATAATCAATAGAGAGCATGTGATAAGCACATTTCTGATAATGGACAATAGACACACCTTTCTAATCAATTCATTGATTTTAAATATTGACAGCAACAGCTTCCAGTATGACAGTAAAAACCTACCTTTAGGAGGGAAGTAGGATTTGCTTTCAGCCTTATGTGGCCAGTCTACAACCAGGGGACCAAATCTTCTGAAAGCTGCAGTGATTTCCTCTGAAATCAAAAATCAATCAGGCTTATCCAGGTGCTGATGAGTTTAGCTTAGCCCTACTCAATAAAAATGCAAATCTAATAGATGTTTCAGGTTGCCCTTCATCAATCCAAATACCTCTTAACACAATCAACATTTTTATAAGCTTAATCTACCGTCCAAATTCATTGGAATTTCAATGAACTTCCTCCCAAAATCAAGAGCTTTTTCACACACAGATTTTTTTTTTCCATTTAAAGGCATTACTTGATAAAGTAGGTTTCATGTTGTACATGTTATTCAAATGACTATGGTTGGGAGATTGAAAAACAGCCAAATACTTGAAAGCAATTTTTGTACTCCTGTCATAGCAAGCTTTGAATTCAAGTTATTCGAAACAAATAGGAAACCCAAAACTAATTGATGTTTAACAATAAATACCCAAAGTCCAAGATACCTGTTTTGTTGTGACACATTGATTTATTCTATAAATTTGTTAAATGAAATAATTTTGCAATAATATAGTCTTATACGTCCTCGATTTGATGACTAATACCAAACTGCAGCATATTTTCAAAAGATGATCAAATTCATAATCAAATGTTAACATCAAAAACCAAAATCACATCTATAATCTTATGCAATGTATATATATGTTATGCCTGTTAGGAATCTTATTGAATGATTGATGGGACTTCACTGTGCTGGATTCCGAGCATGACACGAATCGAGCGAAATGTTTTTCTCAAGTTTAGGACTTGAACCTTCAAAATAAGTATAAATGTTTTATATTATATTTGACAAGTGGTTTAAATAGGTTATAATCCTTATAATAATTACATCAGTTCAAAGAGAGTCTGACTTTATCAGGAATTTTTGGGTGCTTGGCTTATATTATGGTTAGGTTACATGTATTTTGCTTATATACTTTATTTAATGGGTAGCGAGCAAAGACAAGATAGAGGAAGTAGAATTGTGTAGTGCTCCGTCCTGAACCATAGGCATCACCTTAAGCACATACTACCTGCTGAACCACTGAATAGATCTGAATGTTGACAATACTTTGGTTATGCTTATTTTACTGTGAAATATTTAGAAAATATAAAATTTGTGTGTGTGGGGGGGATCCATTCTATGTCGCATATAAAGATCTGTTAGTGTTACCTTCATCAATGTCTGGAGGTAGTCCGCCAACAAAAACTTTCCGTGAGAATCTCTCGACTCGCTCCATACCAGGTTGTGAACTTGGAGAGCCCCGTGGGGAGAGATTGGGAACAGTTTGATCTAAACACCCGTCATCCAGAATGTTGTTCTCATCTTGGAAAGCATTACATGTAAATGGAAACTTTCCTGAAACAAAATAAAGAACAAAATTAAGTCTTCTTCAACAGTAGCAGCATGAGCCTTATCAATGTTTTATTAATGTTCCGTGTTGAGAAATAGCATTAAAAGAAATGGTATATGACAGTTTTATACTGCCAGTGTACATGTACATGTAGGTTAAAAAGAAACAAGACAAATGTATTAACTCCCTAACTGGTTCATTGCATGTGACAAACAGATGGATAAGAACCAGAAGGCACCAATATAATGCTAAATTGGGAGTACCATGCGTACAAATATTGATTTCTTATAACATTAACAGTTATTCTGTCTGTGAAATTATATTGCCTTTTACGTCCTTGCACATATGTTTTGTTTTTCTGGGGTAGGGGATATGTTTTCTATCATAGGCTTAGCAGAGAGATAAAAAAATCAATTCGCAACTGTTCACTTCAAATTAAAAAAAAAAAATTTAAAAAAAACACATCATAAAAATCTTCGCAATCTTCTCACAGTTTTATCGAATAATCATTTGAAACACACAAGATTACATGTCATAACCAAAGTAGGTCAAAAGAATGCAGTAGCATACGATTACCACAGAATAGTGGTAGCAATGGATGACTTTCTTGAACATTATGCACAGGCATGCGGAAGACAGATCTGTACATTTGTATGCATAAGCATGGTCTTCATTTAGCCATCTGAACAACCACAAGTTCCATATAGTTTATGGAAAGCAATCCAATAAATATTCATGAAGTGTTAACAGTCTGAAAGGGGAGGCATCTGGAGTCTGCAACCGGCCACACTGTATATAAACTTTCCCACAAAAATTGGGTCACTGCCAACTGACATCAGCTTAATAGAATGCCTTCCAGGTTTTTGCTAAATACATAAGAAATGTCTCAGAAAATCATAAGAATATTGGCTATAAGTTGTCAATTTCCTAGCGCAGATATTTCATTGGGACTAAAAATTGCTCACTGTTTAAATTAATACAAGATGAGGAAAGTAAACTAAAAGTTATCTTTTTTTTCAGAACATGCATTTTGTTTGCATAATCGTTAACTGATATTGCCTCATTTACACGTCAATTGCAATAATTACACACATGTAAGCCTACATATTACCAGACCACAAATAAGCTAATATATTACACTAATCGCAATGTGAGTTTAATCAAAGCCAAGAGGAGATATGTTTGACCTAGATATTTGTGTAACACAGATAAACTAACCTAGATTTGGTAAGTACTACCCCGGCACAAAATAACCATTGCATTGCGAAGATCAAGTTTTTAGTGAAGTACATTTGGATACAGTAGAGAAACAAACTAATAAATTGACACTGAAGGACAAACATATTTTCATTTATTTTTACAAGAAGAATGTTACAGCCGATATGAGCCATGATACTCTACAAACATGAAATTCAACACTCCTAAACTTTGATTAGCTTTTGATAAGCATATGGTTTTCTTGTATTTGCCTCGCCCAAAAGTGTCCAATATCAGAGTACATATATGTATATATATTATGGGAATTTAAAACACTAAGCGTACTTGTAATCTGGACAAGCACTTTTAACAGCTTTGCAGTTACAGATGCATTCAGTATGGAAAGAGATAACTCTCCAGCCTATGTATTTAGATGAGGTCAGCTCAGATATGGAGTGGCCCTCTGGCTATTAGGCAGTTTGTTTAGAGAGTAAAAATGCGGTCTTTGCTTGCCATTGGAGGAAGATTAACTTTGTAACATTATCAAAATACATTTTATGATTGTCTTAGTGTCGAGTATTGCTGAAATACACGCCCATCATTTAACTAAAATACCCTTACTAGGCATGGCATAAAAAACCAATCAATCAGACATGCAGGTATAAAAGTAGAAATTGAGTCTTACATATAAACATTTTAAGATGCAATTCAGGTACCAAAGATCAATGATAATTCATACATGAGATATGGGACAAATTTAAAATCTTGAACCTGATTTCCGGTAGATCAAACTTGATTAAAATTGATAGTCTTGTTCCACTAACCCGATTGTAATAGATTTTACAGGTACACTAGTAAATAACACTTTCTTCTGATAAATGTGCATGTGTTAACCATAGAAAAAAAATCACACACCTTTTCTACCTCAATGCATTTCTGGTAAAGTGTAAACAGGTCAATTACATCATTTGGCACTTTATGAGAAGTAAGCGGATATAAAATGTTTATGCTAGTTGGTTTAACTGGATGTAAGTCATTTGATTAATGGTTGACTTACTAAATTGATTCAATAAAGGTTCAAATATTGTTTACATCTTCAAGTAACTAAATGCTGCACAGTCCTTCATAAACATAATAAATCCAACCTTTGAGGACAAACATGGTGTACATTAGATAGTAGCCTGTTACTATTCCAAATCAACATCAATTTGATAATGCATGTTCGACATATTCCAGGAACAATATCAAAATGCTACGTACATTAAAAATTGCATCAAAAGTGCAGCAATAATGCACATATGTAGAAATCACAATGCAATAATTATAAATTCAAGGGTTAACTTAATACTGCAATGATACTTCTTTATTGAATAGCATGCAATAGGAAGCACCGAAATTTTGATGTATTACTGTTGAGAGGTTTGAATTTTTGCACCATACATTTAGTTGTATTAGGACGCATTGTTTCTGTTGCAATTCTGTTTAAGTTAACAGTAGTAGTCCTATTGAACATGCAGCTGATTTTCCGAGCTGAAAATCTGTAGCCTGGGATATTGATCTGGTCCCCTGAGAATGTTTCTATCCTGGCTGTTGTATTGATTGCTATAGCAGGCTGTGGCACACGTTTACACTGCCTCTTCAACAACCAACCTGGCCAGGCTGCATGCCTACAGACACTGAGCACTGAGATCAATGAATGGACTGCCCCCAGATTAACATCCATATTAAAACTGTCATCTTCAATTCTACCCACACAACCAGCACTCCCCTACATTTCAACAAACAATATTTCCCAGTTTCAATCAATAGCTCGGTTTCACAAAACAGTGCTGTACAAAACATCTTTCTTCCTATGGTGTACAGTTTTCTCTTTTACAACAGCATCAAAATGGCAAGGCGCAACACTATATGCAATTCGATATCTTTCAAAATAGGAATCAATCTAAGCCACTGCACTGGAATTTGTTAGTTGTGCATTACACAGTACTTACAAATATTTGATTCCTATGACCATTGATGCAATATTCCTCGTACGCCAGGCTTAATAGTCATTGCTCACACCTTTAAGCAGGAATTCAAGTCTTATTTTTTAACTGTTTTAAGATCAAACCTAGATCTCTTCCGCCATTGTTAATTAAAGTCACCATGCACTGTAACTACGGCCCAATCAAACTGCTTTAGCAAGAGGACCTACAAAGAGTGAAAACTGGCCGCAATTTATGAAAGGTAGTGTTACCTTGAGATGCCTTTAAATCAGCGATAATAAGGGACAGAAACTCAGAGAATCTGCGTAATTTGGAATTTTGGTGCAAGACTCGTTTTGAAAGCCTATCTTTTAACATTAGAGCAAAACTACTCTCTCCATTTCTGACAATTTATTAAACAAATAACACAAACAATTCACTTGAACTTATATTTAATTCAATAAATAAAATGGGTTTAAGCCAATTTGACATTTAAGCTACGTTTCTTTTTGAAAATTCGTAAAATAACTGGTGTAGATGTTGTGCGCAGCTGTAAGCAGGTCATTAAAATCTGCCCTGTCATCGTAAACAAATCAAGTCTAATGTTGTTGATGGAAGAGTTCTCTTTTTTATAAAAGCATGTCAGCATTTTTTTTTGGGGGGGGGGGATAAATAGTTAATAAGTAGTTTATATTTTTACTTTTGAAGCTCAAACAAATCTGAATTATGCAAACAAAAATGTGAATAATGGTTTATTTTTTTGCTTCTTTCATAAATATAATTTAAAAGTTGTATCATGAAAACCTTCATAATCAAAATGGGGAAATATATACTACATGAGTGATCATCTTTTTTTCCATCAGATTATTCAAATAATGAATAGATTCAGCTAGGCTTTGGTTGCATTATCTTCCAGTACTAAGTCGAGGGGCTTTTTCATTATTTCAACTTATTTGAATGCATGATCATCTTTTTGTGTACACAGATGAAACCTCTAGTTTTGCATTTTAATGCATTAAAAATCACGAACCTGCCTTCTTTTGCTTTAATCTATACACTAATAGATAAACAGTTCACATTCTGAACAGGCTTTCATTTGATGAAAGCCCCGTATCACCCTGACACCAGTAATTCCACCTGTACACATACACATGTAAGGTCTGAATGAATCTTAAGATGAGTTTCTCACTTATGATCTGACAACTATGGCCAGGTGCTCGAAGCACTATTAAATCCAATTCCGCTGACAAACCAAAGTTTCCCAACTGCGTATTTTTACATGATCAATGGATACGTGCATAACCAACAAAGTATTAGACATCCGTTTCTCAATATACCAGTTGATGTAGATGCATTCATCCCACTTTAAATGTTAAAAACAAGTTCACAAGTTCACAAGCTCACCATTAATTGCAACAGCAATGATTTGTTTTATTTTCGTTTTAGGGTTTATTGTATGTATCATGATTGTTTGTTTGATTGGGGTTTAATGCCATATTCACTCACATGAAGGCGTACCAGTCCAATGAGTGATGGAAACCACCCTTGATGCCACTGGCAACAAATAAAGACAACACAGGACAAATACTGCACACTCCACAGCCAAGGGATGTAACACAATGACATCACAAACAGATCAGCTTCACATCACCCTTTAGCCCTGAGAACACCAGGGCAACAGGAAGCTCCCTACCAGGAGTTGTCTGATGACAAACATTATATGTTATCATACTTCTAGATCCAGCCTTACTTATAATTTGGACATGTAAACAATGCAAGCTCTTGTTAAAGAAATAGTGTTAGTGTTAGTGTTGTACTCTTTGAGGGCAGAGTTTTTTTTTAAATTTTAGAGCGACTTGCATATAATAAAAGCTCTTTGAATATGAGATCAGAGAATGCGAAATAAGAGAAGGAATATCTGTGCTAAACTACATACCCAGAAAAATCCAAGTTCTGCTGTTCGGGGGGTGAACTACATTAAATTTTAAAGGGGGAAAACCAAAATTTCTACTGAGATTGTCTGTGCCCTCAAGTAAATGAAGAGCAAAACAAAAATTATTTTGTGGAAGGGATGGGTTGGCTGCAACCATAAAGACTGGGGACAACTTTAATTCAGCATATTAGTTGTCCCCCAGAAAAATAGAAATTGTAAGGCCCTATACTATTTGTTTGTGGTTATCCGTTTGAGCACTAGGGGAAAGCCTTGTGAATTTTAACCAGATGTCTGTACTGTCCATGGCTATTTTTGATATATGTACACATATATCAGTTGTAGGTTATCGAGATTAAGATCTGTTTAGAAACTAGTCTCATGGAGTTTATCTAGAACATGAGATGATTCAACAGTTTTTATTAATCTACATCCCTGTATCTGACACTGTTCAATTTTTAGAAATACATGTATATCAGTTGTAACAAAGTTGTCACAATGGAGAATTTGCAAATTTTAATATTAGTACTGAAAGGAGTTAAGCTATAAAAGTGGCAGCTATAACATATGGTAAATGGAAACCGACAGAAAATCCTCTATTTTACATAGATATAAACAGCTATTCAATTTGTTTGATAAAGAAAATAACAATATAATGAACTAATTAAATCATCTATGCAAGCTTATTTGTGCAATAATTAAGTGTTAAAACAGTTATCTTCACCTCAAAGGTTGATGCTGTCACAAGAAATGGACAATTCATCTATTCATATTCAAAGGATGAAGGACACACAGGGACATCAGGTTACCCAGTCAAGCTCCTTTGTGTTATCATATATAGATCATCTACCTGGTCAATAACCCTAATAGTGGCTAGGATTGTTGTTTCTTATGGAAGAGGGTCTTCAACAAGTCTATGTGCCATATCACTTGAAGACATTTTATCCATGTTTTTTTTACCTAATTTATGCATGCAAAATGACTACTGGGTGTTTCCATCCCGGCAGATTTTCTTGTTTAGGCCTATCTACATGTAGTTAGTGTCATAGCCATTTTATCCACATATCAGACGTAGCCAGATGGATTTGGATAGTCCAATGCTTTATTGTGACATCAGGAGGTGCTGGTATAATATCGGAAAATGACGCACTGGTTTCTCCCTTAAACAAAAATGCCAAGCCACAAGTGTGTTGGTTACGAGCCAACGCTACAAAGTGATAACGATGGCATGGTAGAAGATTGGGAATAAAGCCTTGTTGGACCTGATGACTGTAGAAGAAATTTATGTGTAAAAAGAATTGTTGTTTAGAAGTATTTTCTTACGATTTTGTATTATCATAATGTGTTACAACATACCAAAATATTAATTCCTGGGTGTATTTTGATGGCCTATTGGTGTATTTCACATACATAATGTGTACAATATACTCCAGAATACAGTGCGTAGAACACCAGTTTAAATTGAATCCGGTTAGAGATAGACCTACAACATGGCGTGATGTAATCTACTAGCAGTTTAAATCTAATAACAGATTAGATTTAATAGAGCTTCGAGAAATCGTCCCCAGATGTTTAAAGGAAGAGAAAGCTTTAGATTAACCCATACTAGTATCGACAGAGTTCGACAAGCAAATACCAATAGCTGCATACTTTCCTTTCATTAATGGACCTTAAGTTTATAACATAGAGTTGAAAGTTTAAAATAAAAAGAAAAATGATGTGTTCACTGAGCGGAAAGAACAACTGAAACAACCTCTCCAACACAAGAAATAGTAATAGTTGTTTATAATGGAGCATCTGGTAAAAGACGTAGGTCTACATAATGGATTGGGGTGACGAGAGGTCGGAAATAGAATTTATTCACATTGTCGAAAGAGGTGATTGGCTAACATTCAGCTGAGGATGGTGATAAGAATCAATATGGCAAGCAGCACAGCTATGGTGAGTGTCTGTCATATATATAGTACTAGTAGTAGAACTGTGAATGCCGAATACTTTACTTGCAACTATACTCAATGTTATTGCAGTTCAATGAGTTGTCTTTTCTAATGAAAAACACCTGAATCTGAGATTAAAGTGGTGCTCTGTTGCCAATCAAACGTCACAATGTACATGTAACTTGCGTTTATTTTAATTATGTGTCCATGTGTGATGCTGTTGTTACTTGCTGCAAACAAGGTAAAAAAATACTCAGATTTGTGCTGTCGTTGAGGGGTGTGTGGTGTCCAAATTCACCCACAAAAATGTGACATGTACATGTATACATGTATTTATTATTAATAATGTAGAGAAAGAAAATTTGTTTGCCTCCACCATGATTGGAACTTGGGGCCTTTACCTCCATGTAGCAGGACAAGCACTCTAACAACATGTATATTAGTACTTATAGCAGAGTTAT
>JAVFBX010180759.1:3805-14551 GCA_034783855.1 Mopalia kennerleyi
GGTTAGGATGATGATTTTATGGAAATATTACTTAAAATATTTTTTTGGTTCTGTTATGTGAACCAAATGTATGAGATTAGACCTATACTTCATGGTATTATATATTTTTTAATACGACATGTATATGATATCCTAGATGTTAGTTGTGTTGTATTACATTTTGGTTCGTGACATAATGAGTCTGACGATACCATAAACATCAGCTATTTTATATTTCGTCATACCTGTACGAGATGTTTATTCCGTGTCTAAACTATGTGAAAAATATATATTTGATGAAACATGTATGAGATATGGTATATTTCCTGACTCCTGTCTGAGGTATTCTATATCTTGTGAAACATGTATATGGTATTGTATATTTCCCAATTCATGCCTGAGGTATATCTTGTGAAACATGTATATGGCATTGTATATTTCCTGACTCATGCCTGAGGTATTCTATATCTTGTGAAACACATGTATATGGTACTGTTTATTTCCCAATTCATGCCTGAGGTATATCTTGTGAAACATGTATATGATATTGTATATTTCCTGACTCATGCTTGAGGTATTCTATATCCTGTGAAACATGTATATGAGATTGTCTATTTCTTGCTACATGAACTTGCTATTTCATTTTTCAAGATTCGAATATGCAATATTGTATGTTTCATCTGAGATATTGTATGATATTGTTTATTTCGAGATCCATGTACATCATATTGCATTTTGCGCAATTCATCTTTTCGATATTGTATAATTAGTGACACATGTATGCGATATTGTATATTTGGTGATACAGAAATATGTGATATTATATATATTTCTTGATACATGGATGGGGAGTAGTATATTCCGTGATATATGGATATGATGTTGTATATTCCCTGATACAATGATGTGATATTGTATATTCCCTGATACATGGATGTGTAATTGTATATTCCCTGATACATGGATGTGATATTGTATATTCCCTGATACATGGATGTGATATTGTATATTCCATGACACATGGATGTGATATTGTATATTCCGCGATACATGACTGTGATATTGTATATTCCGTGATATATGGATGCGATATGGTATATTCCATGATACATGGATATGATATTGTATATTCCCTGATACGTGAGTGTGATATGGTATATTCCGTGATACATGGATGTGATATTGTATATTCCATGATACATTGGCTGTGATATTGTATATTCCCTGATACATGGATGTGCTATTGTATATTCCGTGATACATGGATGTGATATTGTATATTCCGTGGTAGGCCTACATGTGTGTACTATTGGATGATGCGTTATACATTTATGTAACTGTTACTTCCGTGACACATGACTGTGGTATAGTATATTCAGTGATCCATGGATGTGATATCGTATATTCCGTGATCCATGGATGTGATATTGTATAATCCGTTATCAATGAATGTGATAGTGTATATTCCGTGATCCATGGATGTGATATGGTATATTCCGTAATTCAAGGATGTGATATCGTATATTCCGTGATATGTGTATGTGATGACGAATAATCGGCGGTAGGCCTACATGTGTGTGATATTGGATGATACGTTAAACATTTATGGGATTCAGAACTCTGCATATTTGGTAATACGTATATGTGATATTGGTAAGTGATACGTATATGTGATATTAGTTATTTCGTCACAAAACATACATGTGATTTAATACGATAAGGGATGTCACACACCATAGTATTAACCCTGTACTTTTGATTCGGAAGACCACCAATGCACCTGGCTTCATTGTTTTCATAACAGCATTAAAACACACGGTTAACAGTGTCATGTATTGACCACCGTAGATGCAAGTAATCGAAGGACTCCTCTAGTGTATCAGTTATAACATTCATCAACTCTGGCCTACATCTCTAATCCCATTGGGGTCAGTATAGGCCTACTTGGGAATGCTGATTACACGACTGGACTACGTATAGTATCATTTTTAATCAGATTGACCTACTATGTCACCGACCTAAATAGTCTCAGTAATAAAATGATATGAATTAGCCCAGGTATTTTAATTCATCTGAAATAAGCACCAATTCAATCTTGAACATTTCCAAAATCAAAGTGCACGGGTAGTTGGAGGAAGCTTCCTGTATCCATGGTGATCTTAGCGTCTTTGTAAGTGCCACCTAGCTGGCTTTTCAACGCGGGCTGCTCTACTTTCAATCTAATTAAAAGTTGTCCGATTTTCATATGAGGTAATGTTATAAGTCTCATATAAACGGGGAAAATCGAATTCCACTCAAAGTTTATTATTTGAATGGTATTTGTTGATTGTGCCTGCATGTATCCGTTGGTCATATAAAAATACGCATTCGGGGAAACTTCGGTATGTCGGGAAGTCTTCGGCTTTGAAAAACCAGAATTGGGAAGCAGCACTGTGATTGGTCAAATTAAGAGACCAATCGATATTATAGTGGGGGTGATTGCGTTAGATCTCAATATAGCGACAAACAAAACACGGGGAGCGTTTTTGAGATTTGATTTTAATTAGATTGAGTAATTAATAGAGGGGTAGAGGTAGAGTATCCTTAAAGCACAGCTGGGATTACCGCCTCGTCAACGCGTGTGCAGACAGCTGACAAACTTAACGGCCCTCAACTGAATATCGTAACGCAAAACGGATCATCTTTATGACCAAGCAGTCTGTGCAGCAAAACTTCGTATGAGCAAAGTGGAGCAAACATTGTTAAAGGATTTTTTAATAAAAAACGATTATTTTATGCTCATTAACAGTTTATTTCACAGAGTGAAAGTGATGGGTTTCTAGTCTCAATTAAGTCACTAGCAAGCCGACAAAGCAGGTTTGTCTTAAATAAATGAAAACGCGAACTTCTGGAGTACTCGAACTGTTTGCTTGTTTGATTAGTGTTTAAAGTCGTACTCAAGGGTATTTCACTTATAGGACAACGGATTGTCCACTTCACACTGTTCCTTGCCTAATTACGGTGGAAAATCATGAGGAACCCCCGTAAAACAAAAGGCCCGATAGGCCTTTATGCACTCACATGAGTTTGGACTAACAGATGCTTACGTTATAACACGGCTTTGTAGAAGAGATCAAAAATGAAAAGGTCAAATGGGAGTATACTCCCTGATTTGAGTAAATGTTAGTGCCCCTGTTGCCAGTGGCAGTACTGTTTTTTCAATCAATCAATTAGCTTTGAACTATATACTACATGTCTTGAGGTGTCTAAATATACAAACAGCTAAGCTCTAGCATTTATACTTTCGAAGAAGAAGAGTTTTTAAGATTGACCATAATGTGACCCTACTGACCATTTGTACAAAGTTTGATCAAATTTGGCCAAGTAGTTCTTAAGAAGTCGAAAATGTGAATAGTCCATAATTTGACCTTTCTTGACCTCGTGTGGCCCCAATAAGGGGCCCAAAGAGTTTATATGAACAAATCTCAAGCCCCTTCCCCTACTGGTTATTTGTACCAAGTTTGAAACTTCAAGACTCGAAGCACACTAGCTATTAAACCACTAAGCAACAGCCCCCGCCCGTACTCTAACTGAACATTTACGTGAACGAGATGCCAGCACTCAATACGGGGGTCCTTTCTCAAGCTATTCACTCGGGAAAGGCCCTGGCACGAAAGTTAGTTAAAGTAAATGATTACGACAATAAACTCTGAAGTTCGGGTTTTGATTTATTTAATACAACTCCCGTTTGAGTATTAAACAAGTCTGTTGTACTTCGTAATCGATCTTTAATGAGTTTATGTATAGAAGGATCCAAAGTTTGCACAATCACCTTTTTTTATAATTAAGGCATAAAGGAACACAAAAAATAAATGATACGCAAAGAATGTTACAGTTGAGTGTTAATTTTATTGAGGCAGTTTTGAATTGTTTTACGATAA
Organism: Mopalia kennerleyi; assembly: GCA_034783855.1. NCBI lineage: Eukaryota > Metazoa > Mollusca > Polyplacophora > Chitonida > Mopaliidae > Mopalia > Mopalia kennerleyi. The sequence continues at coordinate 7,705 of JAVFBX010180759.1, forward strand.
GCTGTGCAATCACATCAAATGCATAATGAAGACAGAAACACGGAGCTTTTCTTATGGTACTGAAAAAACAGGACGTACAGAGTTTAGCGAAGCAAGTCGTCAGGGGAGATAATTCAGAGGTCAATTGTTAAAAAAAATGTACTCAAATCTATGTGTAGTCCTAAATCTGGAAAATTAAAGATTTAAAAATATCTCAGACACACTACTGAAATGCAGGCACTGAAAGAGTTAACACTTCAGTACATATTAGTGTCCCGGTATAAGTTAAATCCTAGGACATCATGCTATTAACACGACCTCTAAAAAACCTTAGTGGATGGCTGTTCAAAATTATCTCCCTTGAAGAGTATTTAGGTAAACATCAGACACTACATCTACACACGTCAGACTACATTTTGCAATTGTAACTTGTCGCGAAATACAAGCATCAGATATATATATATATATTATCAACATCTACAGTAAGCCCTATTTTCTGTTTTTAAAGATGAAGCAGATTTTATAATTAGAATTCAATGAATTCTTATTCAAAAGGCAATTCCTACATATAAAACATTTGATTGATGATTCAGTCATATTACAATCTAAAAACAGCACACCTGAAAATGCACATTACAATAATCACCCCAAAATAGGTAATTCATTCTCCTAGCCTTAGTTTCCATTATAACAATCAAACCGCCTCCCTATTTAACACTATGCTATTAACTACACGAGGCCCCAATAAATCAAAACTTTGCACGTTCCAAAAACTGGCATATAAAAATAGCAGACAATAACTGAAATCAAGTCTGATGGGTGTGCTAAAATCTAAAATAAAATACCTGTCACAAAAAGAAAAGAAAGTTACTTTTCAGAAAATACACCAGCCAACCCTGGTAAATGGTCTGATTTAAAACTATTGGAACTATCAAGGTTAAATATGATCAATGTTTCAATGTGAATATATGTACTGTACAAATGAAACACGGACCGCCTATCACACCTAGTTAGCTCCCTTTGCTGCCTAGATATTATCCCTAACCCTTTCCTCAATCCTCCGACAAGCATTCTATAAGCTGGGACTTCGGACAAGTCAGCTTAACTGATTAAGATGTTTTTTCTGATGTTATTATCAGCACATAGTCTGCTTTTTTGAAGTACACGTTCTACTTTTCAGATTGCTGAACGATATTCTTCAGAACCGTTAATAATTCAAGTTGGTCAATATTCTTTACAGTATCAGTTAAGAAAACTTTACCAGTAAACAGCCATTACTTTGACCATGTCATGGAGGATGAGTAACAATGGTAGAACAGGCTTAAACAAAAGGCGCTGCACAACATCATTAAAAATACCTTTACACAATTTGTAAAAAAATATGGTAACAAAACAAATGATTTCAACAAATTAAGACATATATAACAAATACAAAAATCTAAGTAAAAAAAAAATCCAATACAAAAGGGAATTGCCTCACCAAAATACAGTTACTTCAGTAGTTTTCTTCCCCAGCCCTAACACATCTGACGTGGAACTGACGAAAGTTAAATTGTTAGAAAACTTCGACTGACAAACATACTTGCTGGAAATGTCAAATAAATTTTATTTATTCATTTAACATTCCCCAACACCGCAGCCTTAGACACTTACCTCAAACAATAAACTTTTGTAAAAAAAACACTTATATTATCACCACTGTAAACTCATTTCTTTGATATATATTCAAAAATTTCACATTGATTATAAACTTCATGGAGCTGATTGAATGTGCAGATCAAGATCTTGTGTAGTCCAGAAAAAGAAACAGCAGAAATTGCATGCGAAAGGTTGAAGTAACTCTGTGACGACAATACTTAGTACATGTACTCAGTATTTCCAGGATAGAAATGAAATTAATAAAGTAAAGCAGTAACACAAACTTTGGATAATAACAGCTTGACTAAAAATTTCTTTAGCAACAAAAAAAATATATGTTTATAATTTGGTGTGAATAGATGTAATAATTACTCTTTAATCTGATAATCTTCTAATAAGAAACTAGTCTACTTTGGGCTTCAAATTGAGCGTTAGTTTTGGGGAGAAAACCAAGTAAAATAAAGGTTATAGAAAAAAATAAAACTGCATAAAAATCATATAAAAAGGTAGTACTTTCTGGTGTTTGTCTTGAACACCAATACATCAATCCTTGTGGATGAAAGTTAAACCTGTGTAATAACTATAAATCTAATGACAATATGTTAAACTATAAATGCAATCATGGAATCATGGACCGTGTCAAGGTAATCAATGTTCCTTGCATGTGGATTTACATCTTTGCTATGAAAATGGAAGAACAAATGTAACACTTTACTGAGAAGCAAGACATTCCGATATATGAAGTGAATACTAAAGAATAGATCTACAAGTTTGGCAAGGAGAATACATTCTTAGGGTGGTTTTAAATATTCATTTGCACGGACAGTTTTGCTGTATACAATTACATGGAGTTAATACAGGGTTTTCATTGATTATGAGGAGACCTAGTCATAAAATAACTGACTTACACGGCTACATGTACAAAGCTGCTGTACATGTACTATGTCCTCACAAGTATGCAATAACTTTCAATACCTCTTTCCGCGGTCAAGAAAAAAGCAGATAAAAATATTGGCAAAAATGCACTCCAAATTTACAGTTGTTAAAAATAAAAGAACCCTGGCAAATGATTTTGTCCACCTGAAGAAGAAAACTGAAGCAAGTCACTATGAGAACAGGTTACTGTACACAAGACAATCTTTCCTTAACTATCCACCACGCAATGTCAGGTCCATTTCCAAAACAGGAATTCAGTCAAACACGTAAACATCGATTTTCAAGAGTTAATTTCCCTTTACAAGAGTAGTTTCCTTTTACAGTCAGAGTAAGATATCCATGTACAGCAACAGCAGATAAAAGCCAATAAAGACATTTCCTCCTAAGACCGACAGCCAAGTAGTCGAGAGCGCGAGAGCCATATGAAGCCCCTAATCCAGCTTCACAGAGATCAGGACACCTGTCACTGCTCACTCCTTTCCTTCCTTCTTCTTCTTGGAGAACGATAGCATACGGAATTTCTTCTTCTTCTTTTCCTTTTTAGGTGATGGCAACTCCTTTGTTGGGGAGCCCTAGAAACAGCAATGAGCATGCTTTAAACGTATTGCATATTTATCCATTGTGAAGAGAGAAAATTATACTAGAGTTTGATTTTTGGATAAGTTTGTTTGATTGGGGTTTAACGTCATACTCAAGGGTAGTTCACTCTTTATATGACGACGTGCCAGCCCAATGGGTGAAAGAATCCACCCTCGACATCACTGGCAACAAACAAAGACAGGACAGGACAAATACAGGACGCAATAAAGACACCACAAACAGATCAGCTTCTTGTTCCCCTTTAGCTCTGAGAGCACCAGGGCAACACGAAGCTCCCTCCAACCGCCCGCGATTTTTGGATAAGAAAAAAGAAACCTACAACTTGGTAAATTGATCCATTGAAATGAACATAATTTTGACACAAAACTTGAAAATCAAATTTACAATGAATTCTAAAATATTAGCTACATATATAAATGTATTTGTTTGACTGGTGTAAAAATTGAAGGACACAAGGACATCCTCAATGGTATAAGACAGTATCCTCCAAATAAATGAACATATTTACTGAAAGTTACAGGACACCAGAAGATTTATAGTTGAACCTTACCTCTCGGCTCTCATCAAGGGTGTCTCCCCCACTAGCACTGTCTGTGGACTTGGTCGGGGATCCTGGTTTACCATCAACCTCACTCCCTACAACAACAACAACACAATACTTAACTCGGGTTGTTTGATTGGGGATTTAGCCTTAGTTACTTAACATAGGTGTAAGAAAAATTGGATTAATGACAAATAACCTTCACAATAATCCCATCAAAAAGATACATGTAAGGATACACATGGTGGGGTACATGTGTACAGGAATGTACATATACGACAGACATGTGACAATATTTGTTACTTTTTCAGACTATAACATCCCTCTGCTGCATAGAAATGTTAATCAGTCTTTGAAAAGTGCCTATAAAATAAAGTTACATGTACTAACAAAAGCACCAAGAGCAAATGTGCACTCATTTTTTTATTGTCAATGAAAAATAAAATACAAAATAAGGAGAGAAAAAAATATGTGTGTCTGAATTCCTTTTGTGACTAATACACAACCATATTTTTTCCTGCTGTTAAGTTAAAGGACAGGATAAAGAAAACCACAATACTCGGGCAAACAAAATTTGTTAATTTAAATCACAACACAGAATTAGACATTTGAAAGACAGTTTTGGGGGTCAAACAGCAAAAACCTTACGGTACCACTTTTTTTCTCTCTATTTTACACACTGCAATATCAATGCAGAATTTGTTGTGTGTTGTACACATGTCTTTTGTTTTGATCCAGTAACTTAAAACAAGATTTTCAGTTTGTAACATTTCTGCTGATCAGAAACTTACATTTTCTATCACATGCTATTGGTCTTATTTGTGGGACTAGGTAATAGATATTACTTAATCTTTGTGGTATGACTTGAAGCCTTACCAGATCTCCGCCTACGTTCCGAATGAGACCGATCTATTCCACGATCCTCAACAACTGAAGACAAAATCATGCACATGTCAAAGCAGCATCAACAAAAGAACAAAGCGAACAATAATTTACAACAATTATTTTTAAATATAAATTTACGTTTGAAGTAAGCAAACTTTTAGCACACCGATAGCAACTCAAAACATTTAACATGTGAAGTGGACTGGAAAAGTCTTCAGAAAAGACTACAACAACTATAGCAGATCACAGTCTATATTTCTAACCTCGTTTTTAGGATATAAATATTTCGCACATCATGATGAAAGGGAATCAACTTTGGTAAAGACGTAAGTAAAACTTTAATCTATTTTAGCGCAGAAAGTGAGTTTGAAGCCGTAAGAGAAAGACTAAGTCAAACTAATATCTATTTATAGCATTTTGAAGCCATAAGAGGAAGACTTAAGTCAAACTAATATCTATTAATAGCAGTTTGAAGCTGTAAGAGATAGACTTAAGTCAAACTAATATCTATTAATAGCAGTTTGAAGCCATAAGAGAAAGACTTAAGTCAAACTATTATCTATTAATAGCAGTTTGAAGCCATAAGAGAAAGACTTAAGTCAAACTAATATCTATTAATAGCAGTTTGAAGCTGTAAGAGATATCACCAAAATACCCCAGAGAATAAACTCCTATCTTAGGAAGGAAAGGCAAGTATGTGTATATGTATGCAGATAGAAAATAAGGGTGTCAAATCAGAAAGTCTAAGTGCAAGTAGGGAGGAAAGTCTGTTTAGCATTGCCCATCCATTTCCACTAAGGAAAGCATAGTTTTTCTTTCGCTACAATTTCATTAGAAAAGGAACATTTACAATTTTTTTCAAACAAAATTGACTGATTCAATTTAGCTTTGAATTTTATTTACTAGAGTGTGCGTAGTGTGAAAGAAAAAATGACGATTGTCTCCAATTAGATTTATCTTTTTTTTAGATAGTTTCTTTTACCAAAACTTCAAACATAATCAACCAGACAATTGATGCGTTTCACACATGACAAGTCGCCGGTTCAATGTGTGCCCATATAGGAAACAATTTTCAATTAAACTTATAGAAGTTTATAGGAGAATGAGTAACATGCTGCATGTAAGTCAAAGAAAAGCTGCACAGATGAGGAGGATGCGGAAGAAATGTAGAGAAGTCAAACCAGTACAATGTAAATGTATAGTATTTAAATATATTTTTTTCTTTATATCTAGATATGCCATAGCCAGGATAGTATCTAAAAGTCGCAGGAAGGAGAAAGCCGGTAGAGCATGCTATGGTTAATGGGATATCTGCGTTCATCATCCAACTTACGATCTCTTCGACCGGGATGTCTAGCGGACTCCGATCTTTGAACAGGGTTTTGACGAACAGATTCTGAATACATGCCAAGAAAATAAAACTCAACGTAAAACAAAAGCAACATGCCAATGACTTGAAAACTTTACAATGCTTATGTAAGCAAGCCAAAAAGGTTCATCATTTCAAAAGCTTAGAAAAAGATTTGTTTTGTCAAATAAAAGGCGTAAAAAACATGCTCTAAGTAATTTTTGTTTTTAATTTGATTAACTTCAATGTAAATGAATAGGTGTACAAATTCAATGTTAAACTACAATGTAAAACTACTAGACTAGAAATTTCTCTGAATAAAATTAGATGATAAACTTATTAAGTAAGGAAATGCTACTAACTTTGAATCTAAAAACTATTAAGTTTAAACACACATGATGATACTTATTAATAAAAATAAAAAAAGGAGTGGAATCACCCCCTGGTACATAATGCAACCATACTTCCCGTGAAAAATTTAATCAATGGAAGAAATGAATCAAATGAAAAATTATATATGCCTAATGTGAGATACAGAAACAAATTTGTGATCTTATAGGGCTTGTTAGTCTTGTTTTCTACTACTACACTTCTGGCTACCTCGTTCAAACTCCCTCACTATATTTGGAATACCGATCTTTCGGAGCCATATTTTGTTTTAATGCCAAATACAGTTATTGGATTGGAAAGGATTATTGCCATCTTTTATGGCAGAACTAGAAAGAATGTAGGTAGCACCCCTGGAAAACCATGCGACCCACGTCGCAGAAAATCCTTAAGTCTGGGGAGAAATTTAAAGGAAAAAAATAAAAACCCACTCCAATATCGATGTCAAACCGAAACAAAATTCCCCCTCTCATCCCAGCATCTTCGGAGAAGATGTGCAGGATGAGAGGAATTCTTTGAGTATACAAGGCTGA
>JAVFBX010180770.1:0-14551 GCA_034783855.1 Mopalia kennerleyi
TATGTATTGTCTACATATTTATATTTGTTCATGAATTTATATATTTATTGTCCACATTTTTATATTTGTTCATGAAAAAGTTTAAATTTTATGTTGTAAAATTGCATTCTGGGAAATATAATAATTTGACCAAAGACATTCATAAGGCGAGATTTCATTGGAGGACTGTTTCTGTCAAATCCGTTAGCCCGGAGAAACTGTGACCGCAAAGTCTCTAAACTTTAAGCTCCGTTAATGAGAGGAATTGTTGCAATTTCGCCCTGTGAATGCCAAGCCACAGTGACAATTTCACCCGCCATTTTAAAATTTCAACACGTAGTGTTGGGGTCAAATGCGCCACTGATAGCGCTTTTGCAATAAATATATTCAGACAAATAAAAATTCATGCATATAAATCCAAATCATTGCATACATATAAAAAAAATGTACAACAAATATATAAAAATACTGCACATATATTTTCAATGTAGAATATAGATAAAACTTCTGATAAAATTTCACAAGATATAAGCATGCCTGTCTTTCTTCTTTTGTTTAATGTGGTTATTACCGAATCAACAAACTTTAATTGATACTAGGCCTCATCAAGGTTTTTTCCCCACTTATATGAAGGCGGTGCATGCACCCCGACAGTATACAGCTTATACCTGCTGACACAAACGCCAAACTGCCTTAAAAACGCGTTTTAATCAACAAGTGCGGCCTTTTAAAAGCAAAGCGTGTCCAGCTTCTGGAATACTTACTTATTTTATATGAAGTAAGACTAACGACACGGCTACAAAGCACAACATACAGTATAAGTGCAAAATAGCTATACTATTGGCCTACCTGCGTTGCGAGGATCATCGCAGTTTTTACCATCCCCTGTGAGGCTAACGAACCCTGACGCACAAAGACACGTGTAGGATCCAAGTGTGTTGACACATCGTGTATTGCTTCCACAGCGACCATTGGCGTCCGCGGCACATTCATCTACGTCTGGTTTAAAACAGTTTGAAGTAAAGCATTTCTCACATTGGGTATTACACCCTATACTTGACATTTGTGTATGATGTGCTTGCACATTATGCTCTTTATTTAATTATATCTATTTAATCGTTAAGAAAAAAATTCAACTATATTCGAAATATTAATTGTTAGGTTCTGACCAGATGCCTTAACCAGGCGATTGTGTGTCTTGTTATTAGAAATGTCTAGGTAGTTATATAATTCTCTATCACTCGTACAAGATTGATGAGCTCAATTAGTTCATGCAGTAAGTTTTTCATACAACTTCACGTAAGTATTAGACTGTAATACATTATTATGATAAGCAATCTTCCTTGGAATGCAAACTTCGATGACATCCTGACATAATAATTCACAGTAATTTACACACATACATTACAGTCCTTTTAAAATTCTTTTCTAATTATATTCTTATTTCCAAATTAACAATATAACGGATTTACTGTAATTCTAGCATACCTGAACAGATGTTCATATTGGACACAAGCCCCACCCTTCTGTAACCTGGGGCACAGTTACATCTATAGGAGCCCACCAGATTCTGACACCATGTACCCTCACCACAGTTATGCGAGTTAGCCGAACACTCATCGATATCTGGAAAAATATGTGTTGAAATGATGACTTTGTGAATTAAACGGTCAAATCAAAATCTACGAACCAAGCTTCATTACATTTAAGTGAAAAGATTTATGTCCACGTAGACCAATTTGACAACTGCAAAAAATTAAAATTAAAAAATTAAAATAAATAAAAAAACACAAAATAATAATATAACAAACAGACAACAGGCAAACTTTGTTTCTATATTTCGGTTTAGGAACTTCTTGTCCAGACGACCCATTGTATCTAATATGTCAAAATATTCAGTAGGAATCACAGTATATAGTATACTGGTCATGTGATAAGTTAATTGATAATCTGATAAATAATAATATCTCTGGCACGCCTTTCGAGACAAGAAGGGCAGGTCAAGTGCACTATGTTGACAAGGTTCTTAGCAGAATTGCACACTGTGTTTTCGGGGAGCGCCTTCTTGTAATCAGCACGTTGTAGCTAAATGTGGCACTGTTTACCTATAAATGCGAACATACTAACACATGTCCTGGGTTGTACGACAAAGTGAGAAATATAAGAAGCGAAGCAAAGCCCCCACAATCTAATGAAACAGCTAAAATGGCAACCCTGACTTATTTGTTTTCTTAAATGACTTGTTTAATACTAGTGTGTTTGTTTTTAAGTACCCCAATAAAGATTGAAATAAATATATTTTATATATAATATGTAATTTAACATAATTAAGCATAGATCTGTCTGTCGAGAATGTTGTCAGTCAAACATTCATATACAGCAGCCGGAACTTTTGTGCAATTTACACGTGGAAAGCCTTCGGATCATCTCTAAGCTACACAAAGTAATGAAACATTTCATACATACATGAGTTAACATGACAAAAAATGAAGCCCCTTGACAACAGTGCTGCATGACGACACGAGGGAAAACCGAAAATATAGGCACAATAACGCCAATATTAAGCCACTACTAATAGTTAGCTAGAACTAATCAGAACGTAACGATACTATTAAACATTTATTAGGGTGTTGTTGCCTTGCAAGCAAGGTTACCGCTGTTTTTTCTCTTTCAAAATGGTACAGTTGCTTATAATTAACATAATGTGGATGTAAATGCGTATACGTATTATCATATGATAATTATCGTACTTAGTAATTCCTACAACAAAGGCCTTACTATTTTATATCCGTTTAATGCACTAGTCTCTTCAGCTAAATATGCCTTAACAATGGTATCATTTAGTAATTCATCAGAAGCTATAAACATGGAACACAAGAGAAGGATTATACATGTAGCCTTATACTCTAACAATTCCTGTGTTATCTATACCGACATAATATAAACCAGTATAAATTATGAGAAGTCAGCTTTACTTAGCACAGTAAAGCACGATTTTCTCAAAAGCACAATGAAGTAAAACATAACGGTTCCTCGTTCGATATGCCGGGTTGAGGCATGTACTGTATTTCTTTATCCATGTTTATAATAAACTATAAGACAAATGTACGTTCAGATCCAATGTATACTTCAAGAAACTGGCTATTCAATTAAAATTAATTGGTTCTGTAATTGCGTCAAGTAATTATACTGACCTCTGTCATAATTACTTATTTATAATAAGATCCTATTTTCAGTAGTATGGGGTACTTCATAATGAACGGTGAGCATGGCCTAAGGTGGACAGTGTACTAGCGAAACACGCTGCATTGCCGACTTTCATTATGTAAAATAGAATAATTAGTTCTCAATGCTATGTTGTTTTTTTGGTGGTCCTTATCATGTTTCTCATCTTTTTTCAATGCTTTTTTTTAATTGCACACTTGGCTTTAAAGTTTCTTCTAGATTCTTGGTCTATTCTAAGATAATTTATTTCTAAGGTCCTTTGTTACCGGAATACTTATGGACATTTTAAATACCACAGAGTACAAGTTTGAATAAGTGAATCAGTTCAAACAAGATATATCCTTATTGAACACAATAACACCGAATTCATTAGTTTATCTAGTACTATAGGCATTGCCCGAATATCTGTGTATCATTCCTTTCCGAAACTTTGATAAGAACTATCTGATAGAAATTTGCTTCGTCTGCCACCATGAAACTATCAAAAAAACACCACACATTCTTTAAAAACACATTTGATAAATGTTTACTTGAACTAAATATAATTAAGGCCACACTGAGGTCTTCAAAAATGCAGTAAAGATTATCAGAAAAAAGGTTTTGGAAAAATATTGGAGCCTAGCTATTGACAATTCCCTTTATCTTTGTCAGAATTTGCGACCAGATCGAGGTTTCATATCATGAAAACGGTTAAGTCATTGGTGTCAAGTTGTGAATTATAAATGGTAAATAAAACAAAGTTTTCAAAAATGGAAGTGGGGGAGGGGAAGTCAGTTTATTGTCTCACAACTGGTGGGTGTGTCGATGTATATTGTATCTGAATAGTCATGCAGATAATCAGGTCTTCTTCTTGACAGATAACTTTAACTATAACTTATAAACGAACCAATGTAGGGAGACTGGTCTACCACGATTATACTCAATATCTTATACACAAAACATAACACTACATGGGAGTTAGACCTTTGTATTAAGAATCAACATGGATAGAAGTCATACCGCTTAAGATAGAGAGTTCAAATTTGGGATGCAGCTTATTATGATGCTAAAGTTCACTCCGATTGAAAATGGAATCAGTCTGAACAATTTTCAGGTTTCCATGGCAACAAATATGTCCGGATCTGTCCCTTTTTTGACACGACGACGTGAACAGGATAAAAGTCAAACAGCTTTAGATTGATAGTTCAAATTTGGAATGCAGCTCAATATGATGCTAAACTACACTCTTGTTGAAAATGGGATCATTCCAAACAAATTTCAGGTTTCCATGGCAACAAATATGTCCGAATCTGTCCCTATGTTGACATGACGACGTGAACAGGATAGAAGTCATAGGCCCCTACCGCATCAGATAGAGAGTTCAAAGTTGGCATGCAGCTTAATATGATGCTAAACTACACTCTTATTGAAAATGAGATCAGTCTGAACAAATTTCAGGTTTCCATGGCAAAATAGGGATTTCATTGTCCCTATTTTGACATAACGACGTGAACAGGATAGAAGTCATACCGCATCAGATATATAGAGAGTTCAAAGTTGGCAGCTTAATATGATGCTAAACTACACTCCTATTGAAAATGACATCATACCAAACAAATTTCAGGTTTCCATGGCAACAAATATGTCTGGATCTGTCGCTTTTTTGACACATTGATTTGAGGCCAAGCAATGACCAACCGATATATAGCTGACATTCCTTAAAGCAACATAGAGCACTACTTAAATATCACATTTTGTAATACTTAATCAGCTAACATTTTAAATAGCCCCCGTCCAGAAAGAAGAGCTTAATGTCGCAGCTATAGTGATTCTACACTTAATATATACGAACCGTATCAGTCTTTCAAAACAGATAAAGAAAAAATGTAGTTTTAAAGACTGACTAAAACAAATCATATAAACATAAAGACATACTTTCACAGCAACAACTGCTTTCTCAAGTCTAAAGTGGGCCTGCAGGATATGAAGTATATATCCTGATCTAAAGAATAGGACTGAGAGTTCAGTTGCAGGATTTGACTTGAAGAAAGGCTGAGAACAGTTTCCCTATAAGGTGGATTTATGGGTGGGTGGAAGTCAGTGCTTAGATTTATACAAGTACAGTTTGGAATGACTTTCTGCTCGGTTATTTTTCGTTGGTAATAATTTCTAAAATTATTTCGTTTGACCATTAGAACTTTAGGATTGACTGACTGATATTTATGTCGCCATAAATTGCGTAAAAAGGTCTTACAAGTATAGATATAAATGTATTTACATATCACAGTTAAATTATTGACACAAGCATTTGAAAATAAGTTTATATGGCGCAAACGAAGCTCCAGAGAGCTGGTTCTATCTCAAATGAAGATATAATATAGAATGTTGGTGGCAGCGCAGTATACTGATCGAACAATCACTGTGAATATATTAGGAGATTTGTCTATGGATACAATGTGCTACAAAATCATTGTGGAGAATGTGAATCTATTACAGATTTAATATGAAACATTTTGTTGTGGACTTGAATAATGATTTTGAATTAATTGATCTCATAATAGATGATTTGTTCTATTCCTGAATGCATGCATGTTTTAAAGATAACGTAATGAGAGAATGATAATAATAGTTGGCAAGTAAAACAGTCGATTAAAGTTCATTGCTTGATTTATGTTGATTGACGTTACGTTATGTTTAACGAGATAATGATGATACCTGTGAGGAATTTGACCAGACAAGTGAACGAACTTATGAGTTATATCAAAGTATAGAATATAGACACCATGCTTCAGGTCTAATCTGCATAGTGTTGAGCACGACATTTAACTTCAGCCATATTAGTAATTAGAAATAATAATTATGAATATACCTGAGCAGATTGTCTGTCCAAAAGAGATCTGCGGGTTTGTATATCCGGCTTCACATCGGCACGTGTACCCACCAAAGGTATTAACACATTCCGTGCCATTTCCACAGTTATTACGCGGCCAGGCACCACATTCGTTAAAATCTGAAATAAACAGAATAACGATTATTAAAGTGATAAGAATTGATGAATGAAATTACGAACAAACTACCTAAACATAAATTGGTGAATAAACAGAAGAATAAATCACACAACAACGGATTATTGCAAGGCTTTACATAATCTGACCTTGTCATAAATAAGGCTATATAAAGGTGAGAACATCATAAGTGAAACCCGAAACAGAGGCTAAAATAACAACGGAAGACATAGCGAAAGAATAGAACACGAAGAGTATATATGTACGACAAGACTTGTGAAACGAACCTAATACAAACAATCATGTATGCCAGATACGACATTTTACTGATTGTTTTTATTCACATCATTGTGATATATATGTACGAGATGATTCATACCTGTTTATCTAGACTGCAACAATGATTACATAAGAATTATGAATGGTTATATCAGCGTGTGGTCTCAATGACGCCTCATCTAGTTTGATAATTGTATTCACATTAATTATATTGTAATCTTCTCCGAGTCATCTGACAATGGTTTTTTGTTTCAGTTTTGTTTTATTTCTCGTAGCTTGTATGAAGTATTATCTTTTGTATCATGGCTGTTTGTCTGTATCATCATTTGTAAGAAATTAATAATAACATATAATTTAATGCAGTGTTATGTCCTTAACGTGATGGACTATATCGATATGATCTAATGATGTCACGCCCTGGTGCTTACCAGGTGGCGCTTTACCGAAAGACCTGCATTAACAAACCGTTACTTACTTAATTAAGAGTAAGAACTCTTAACCTACAATAGGAGAAAGCAATGGTTTTTTTTTGTGAAACAAGTCTTCTTTTGATTGTGTTTCGCCAAATCGTACCTCATAATTCATTATCTCGACGGGAATGGCGCAATTGTTATCCAAATTAAAATGTGTCACGATGACTTCAAAAAGACCGAACGTATCTGCATCTAAATGACAGGTCATACACTTATATTGTATTTTGTTTTGGCATAATTGTCAATAGTTCTGTGGCTTACACAAATATCATCTCTTATCAAAACCTTATTTCCTTCATTGATAATCTAACACAAGACTTTAAACATTAAATCTTTTACTTGATTTCAATACAATTTTTAAAAATTGTGTATATTCGGAAAACGTTCTAAAACCATTGCGTCTAAGGATAGGCATGCACTGTCATAATTTAACATATATAAATTTAAAATAGTAACACAAAGACTAGTGTTATCAGTAAGTGAGACGATTCAAAGGTGTCACGTGGAATATTGTCAGCTCTGCAATCATCTCAACATCTATGCATTTTACCAGTGATTGTTGATGACTGACACGTTACGCCGACTGCTGCTAAACCAGGCCGTGATATCTTACATGGTTCATATTCAACAAACTGATTGGAAATCAATTAGAGGGTGTCTTTGATATCTTACATGGTTCACATTCAACAGACTGACCTGGAATCAATTAGAGGGTGTCTTTGATATCTTACATGGTTCACATTCAACAAACTGACTGGGAATCAATTAGAGGGTGTCTTTGATATCTTACATGGTTCACATTCAACAAACTGACTGGGAATCAATTAGAGAGTGTCTTTGATATCTTACATGGTTCACATTCAACAAACTGACTGGGAATCAATTGGAGGGTGTCTGTGATATGTTACATGGTTCACATTCAACAAACTGACCGAATGGGAGTCAATTAGAAGATGTATTTGCCCAAATTGCACGCGGCCTATAAGGCTCATTTCGTTCAAAGTGCAAAGACAGTTATAATATGTTTTACCTTTGAACAGTGCATCATCTACTCACGTTAGGCTATGTCGTAAATGTAGACATTTTAGTATTCATAAAGGATGATAAGCTCTTTCTGTTTAACTATACACGCGAATTATTGAATTTAAAATTGCCTATCAAATAGGACGGTATCATTCTCAGAATATTGATCGTATCACACATTCGGGTCTGCCATAAAGAGGATGACAGACAGCCCTTGTTATGAACACTAAAATCGATCAGATTCTTCAGAGAACACAGATTAACAGACTTGAGTATGTAAAACTCACCGTTACATTCCCATTTGCCTCCTTTTGCCGTTAGTTTTTCAAATCCGGCAACACATTCGCAGGTATAATATCCCACGGCATTGCGGCATCTTGTGTGGTTGCCACAATTGTGCATCTCCATCTGATTGCATTCATTGATGTCTGCAAAATAAAATTCAAGTTATTTATTTTAATAATCAAGTGATTGATGAAAACTGATATTGTGTGAAAAGCGATAATGGCAAGAATTAATCAAACATTTAATTATATAAGTTTAATTATATCATAGTTATATATGTCTAAAGAGGAATCACACTGGCAAGGGATGTGGATTGATTACAATCGAGGAATCATCTCATGTTCTAGATAAACTCCCAGAGAAAAGCTTTCATCTGTTGATAACCTTCGCCGTCTATCAGAAAGCTCGGATATTAAGGGAGCGTTTCCATGAATCGCCTTCTGTTCATTCGCCTTTTCTGTGTTCGCCTCGGCGACAAGAAGGCGAGCAGGAGGCGAGTATAAGGCGAATCTCAGGCAAATGACAAGAGTGGTATGTGTATTGTAGGTGTACAGGAGCATGTTTTGTAATGATATTCGGCATTGTGGTGTTGTTGGTTGGCAAATTACAACTTTATTAATCAAATACACCGCGACTAGATGATGTCTTATAACTGCAAAGCAATGCCATTCCTGTTAAAGTTACCTAAACATTGTGTTCATTTTTGCTTTGATCAATTTCAAGCATTTATGACTCCCTGACATGACTCCCTGCGACAAACCAAATGGCGCGTAAAAAGTTACATGATACTCGACGACGAACACATGTAGTTATATAATTAAATATAATACATAGAAAAAACAAGCCATATGAGTACTGATACTCGTTTGCGGCACAAAAATTACAATTTCAATGCCGTTTGTTCATAGAGCATGCTGCATGATTGTGATACTTATTGCATTAAGCATTTATCACCATTTTCATCCTTATCAGATTCTGCTGGATTTGAGCATTTCTGCTATAAATATGTGACAAACACAATTTTTACTTATACAGTCTGTGTACAAATTGTAACGGTCCAAGAGTGTATATTAGTCATAAGTAGCAAACGAAAAAACACAGTATTATCTTCTCTTTGGATAACACTTTCTGAGTGAAGAAGCTAAGAAAGTGTTATCCCAAAATATCGGAAATGCTGTTAATGATCAAGTATAAGACAATTTAACAACATAGATCCATCTTTCCTCATTTAGACTCCAGCGTTGAGTTTATAACTGATACAATGGAAACTGGTAGTGTGTCTTCCAGTTCACCTTGTAGGCCTATATTAGATTAACATGACATTGCCGTAATATTACTCTCATGACGCAAGCTTAATATAGCCAGCCCAAAGAAATCAAATTGTCTTTTGTATTCCTTCTCTCGTTAACCTTAATACATATTGTTTAACAAAAACACTATCAAATGTTCGTCAGCTCGTGATAGAAGATAACATTATGTAGAATATAAAGAGATAGAAGATAGCATTGAATATATTACGGTGTTATAGAAGATAACATTGTATCCCCATACAGAAACAAGGATAAAGCTCTTCATTATTACCAGACCACATTTTCTTAACTATAGCATGCACTTGATATTGTTACCTTATAGATTAAAACACAAACAGGCACATATAACAACATTTAAAAAAAATATTAAAAAATTGGTTAAATCATTTAAACAAGTTCACAAGATGACATTTTTGCATGGGGCTATGCTTTGTCCTGTAATATGCCAATTCAATATACACGAAGACGTGGTAAGTTGTTCTTTTTAGTAAATGGCATGGGACAATGCAGTTATCTTCAACGAGGTGTATCACCCGGCTACACATACTGTCAGGAAAGACGATTTTACACGAGACTGCATACACCTGCAATGCACGGGTACACAGATTCACGTCAACCTAGAGTACAACCAGAAGGCGTGCTACAGTGTCATGAAGACGGCTCTTTATTGTTTATGTTCGTGTCTTATTATATCAATTTTAAAAGTCACTTTTATTCATGAGATAAGGCTATTGCGGTACATTATTTTCTTAAAGTTGCGATGGTGTAAATAGACAGCTTTAGTACCTTGAAAAATACCCTTTAAAATGTGCAGTTTACATATGGCTAAAATTACACCGTGTTGTAATTTAATATGTTATGTATAGCGAATTTTACATATCATTTAGTATGAATTAAAGACGGATCCTTTGATGTGACCGTTTACAATGATACTATGGTTAATTGATGTGCGAAAGAATGTTTAAAGCCAAGTCACGCGGACGGGTGAAATGGGCGCATGTATCAAGTGGAGTGGTAATTAGTAAACACCTAAGGGTATAACTAATAGAAGAAGCTGTGTCAGTAGTTTTCTAATAATAAATAGTCATTGTGTTATCCCATACGTTCATCTAATAAACTAATAAACGATAACATTTTATCAGATTTTATTTTTTCAATAAATTAACAAATTGCTTTTATCGATGAACCGAAACGCCGGGTTAACGACACAGATTTAGATAATCAACTGATACAACACTGAGTACAGGTTTATGTTTTAGAATTTATATCTAAACAGTATAATCATTTCTTAATGTTTAATACATTATATCTAGAAATGAAAAGTTTATGTTTAACACTTTGTATCTAGACATTATAATCATTTGTTTATGTTTAACACTTTATATCTAGACATCATAATAATTAGTTTATGTTTAACGCTTTATATCTTGACATTATAATCATTAATTTATATTTAACACTTTCTATCGAGACAATATAATCATAAGTTTATGTTCAACACTTTATTTCTACACATCACAGGCCTTTATTGGTTTATGCTTAACGCTTTATATCTAGACATCAATGTCGTAAGTTTATGTTTAACATGTTATATCTAAACATCAAAAGTATTATTTTATGTTTAACACTTTATATCTAAACATTTAAACATGAGTTAATGTTTAACACTTTATATCTAGACATCAATGTCGTAAGTTTATGTTTAACATGTTATATCTAGACATCAAAAGTATTATTTTATGTTTAACACTTTATATCTAAACATCATAAACATGAGTTAATGTTTAACACTTTATATCTAGACATCAATGTCATAAGTTTATGTTTAACATGTTATATCTAGACATCAAAAGTATTATTTTATGCTTAACGCTTTATATCTAAACATCATAATCATGAGTTAATGTTTAACACTTTATATCTAGGGAATCAAAATTTTATGTTTAGCACTTTGTATCTAGACATTATACTTATTTGTTTATGTTTAACACTTTATATCTACACATCATAATGATTAGTTTATGCTTAACGCTTTATATCTTGACATTATAATCATTAATTTATATTTAACACTTTATATCGAGACATTATAATCATAAGTTTATGTTCAACACTTTATATCGCGACATTATAATGATAAGTTTATGTTAAACACTTTATATATAGACATCACCATCATTAGTGTATGTTTAACACTTTATATTTAGACATTATACTCATTAGTTTATGTTTGACACTTTGTATCTAGACAATATAATCATCAGTTAATGTTCAACACTTTATATAGCGACATTATAATCATAAGTTTATGTTTAACACTTTATATCTAGATACACCATCATTAGTGCACATGTATGTTTAACACTTTGTATTTAGACAATATACTCATTAGTTTATGTTTAACACTTTATATCTAGACATTAACATCATTCGGCGAGTTTATTAAAACAAAAGTGAAGCGCTAAATCAATATTGATGGTTTCATCCGTAAGCTGCCAATGGTGTTGTTGGTATGTTTCAGCTATGATGACGGGATTAACTAGCATTGGGTCAATTATAAATGGGGGTTATGCTGTTTTAGGAGTCAATCACGGTGCTAGGATCAACATATTAAAACCTTTAGTCAATTATGATGGTTTAATCAATAAAGGTGAATATCTATTCAGTTAAGCTGATATTTTATTAACACAATGTCAATTATGAAACATCATGTTTTCATGAATAAACTTAAATAATGAATTATTATGTTGATTTCATTAACGAATTTAAGGCTGAGTCAACTGCAAACTATTAGCAATATCATTAAACGTTGTTTCCACCAATAAAGCAATTGTAGAATCACAAATACATATCAAATAATTAATATATTGATTGTGTTTACTTTTCTTTATAAAGTTTTTAATGTCGTACCATGCTGGTTTGTCTCGGGTGTTCATTACTTGATCACATCATTTCTTAAACACAAGCATACAAAATAGTCAAACTTTTAAATTGCTAGAGTTGCAGTGTCATACGTTAAGTAACTGTTATGTGGAAAGGATGTCAAGTAGAATTACAACATTGGCTATATTCATATACGTGTTAATGTTAATTACTTGTTGAATCTTACCTGTACAGTTGATTGGTGTAATGCTGATACTCTTAAATCCCCGATTACACCGACATTCCCACTGTTCCAAGGTCTCATCAAAACAATAGACGGCATTCTCTCCACACGGTCCACCATTGCATGCTACCAATAATAACATTTTATATATATATATATATTTTTTTTTTTTGCCTCCGCTGAGATTTGAATTCTTTTAAAATCTTTTTCCTTTGATTAAAAACTAATTGTAAGTGGTACAAAAAAATTGAATAAGCCGGTACTGAGTGGGGCTGACCAATTATAGCATTTCCTTCTTTGGCTGCTAATTGCTGTGTTCACTAAAACCCGAACATTTTGCTGGAACGGGTTAGTCATATGGGCTCTCTGTGGAATCAGTTACAGTATAGAAAAGTGTGTACCCGGGATGACAAACAGTTCACTCACTGTTACGTTTAGGCTATTGATTATTATCATGATAACCTATATATGATAACCTATATATATATATATCGGAGACGGATCAAGAAACACCAATATTATTAAATACGATCAATGTTAATACTTACGCTGGGCGATACATCCCGAGATGAAATACAAGAAATATAATACCATGAATGAATAAAATAAGTAAGACTTCATCTTGTTTTCTCTCGTAGATTCGCTCTAATCAGCCGTATGCTCCCATAGCTGAGTACACTGTGTCTTGAGTCCGTTTAATCAACCTCTGATTTATTTCGGCTAATTTTCTCCCTCAATTGATCTTCAGCCAACCGTGACCAACGATTCTTCTATGCTATTCATTTATTCATTAACAAACAGATGCTCGTCCCAGCTAATATTAACACGCTATAGTAATTCTATATCCACAAATATTTATCAACGTTTGCTATTTGTAACTGATTAATCACGCAATATTAATATACTTTCACTGGTAGGACACCTTCGGGGCGAAGACAATATACCAACCAAGGATAGTCAGATATATACTTAATGTCAACGATAAGACGTAGGTTAACGTGTATAAAATAAAAAGGAACATATAGTACTTACTGTGAACCACAATTTAACCAACCAAATTGTTTCAAGACTTGAAAAGGTTATACTTTTCCTTGCAAATATCTTGTTCGCCCTGTTTCATGGTGTTGTGAGATTCAGGTGTTCAGAGGCAGTCCCCTTATACCCAATGTGGTACCCGTTCAGTTTCATAAGTCATGAATTTTTAGGATCGTAGACATTTCAGAATAAGTTTCTATTTTACATTACTATGTGTTTGCTTTTTTTCACTTTATATTGACACGATTGTGCTGCCCAACATTATAAAGAGGAGTGGTGGTTATATTTACAGATAACGTTCATGGGATTAACACAACAACTACAAAAGTGATGACAATGGAAGGGCAAATTAATTATGAAATCCCCTTACGCATGCTATATTTCAGATTACAGACAAAAGAGATATATGAATAGAAATATGACAACTGTCAGAAAGCGGCTGGTGTTCACTAAAAATAAAAGGCGGAAATAACCATCTAACTTGCATATAGAAATTTAACATGAGATTATGAGTGGTTAATTGGTTGATTGATTGTTTGAGCAATTGATTGCTTAATTGCTTGCTTGCCTGCATGTTTGATTGCTTGCTTGCTTGTTTGCTTGCTTGCTTGCTTGCTTGATTGATTGATTGATTAGTTGATGATTGATTGCTTGCGTGATTGATTGCCTGCTTGGTTGCTTGCCTGATTGCTTGACTGATTGATTGCTTGATTTGTTGATTGATTGATTGGCTGATTGATTGATTAATTGCTTACTTGCTTGGTTGATTAATTGCTTATTTGATTGATTGATTGATTGATTGATTGATTGATTGATTGATTGATTGATTGATTGATTGATTGATTGATTGAT
>JAVFBX010180781.1:0-14550 GCA_034783855.1 Mopalia kennerleyi
GAACATGTACATGTATAATTTGTGTTTCATGTTGCCCTTTATCACATAGAGCACCAAGCCGAGCCCCCTGCACAGATAACATGTATACTCAGAAAATGTAATTTGGTCCAGTTACATGTATGTACAACATATCCCAAATGTGTACAAGTGTAATTTAATCCAGTTATGTACAAAATATCCTGAATGTGTACAAGTGTAATTTGGTCCGGTTATGTACAAAATACCCCAAATGAGTACAATTATAATTTGGTCCAGTTACATGTATGTACAACATATCCCAAATGTGTACAAGTGTAATTTTATCCAGTTATGTACAAAATATCCTGAATGTGTACAAGTGTAATTTGGTCAGGTTATGTACAAAATACCCCAAATGAGTACAAGTTTAATTTGGTCCAATTATGTAAAAAATACTCTAAATGTGTACAAGTGTAATTTGGTCCAGTTATGTACAAAATACCCCAAACGTGTGCAAGTGTAATTTGGTTCAATTATGTACAACATGCCCAGAATGTGTACAAGTGTAATTTTGTCCAGTTATGTACAAAATACCCTGAATGTGTGCAAGTGTAATTTGGTACAGTTATGTACAAAATACTCCAAATAAGAACATGTACATGTATAATTTGTGTTTCATGTTGCCCTTTATCACATAGAGCACCAAGCCGAGCCCCCTGCACAGATTACATGTATTGTGGAGGTATTTCAATATAATGTTTGTTTCCATGAGGGGTGTGCGGAGGGATAGGGTGTATGAACATTTTTACCTTCTGACATGGGTAAGTGTACGGTCTATCAAGCAAGAAAAGTACATGTATCTAGATGAATTATCATGCCACTAACAGGTTGCTTCGTTAAGGTGAGTGATCTATCACTCTCCTACAGTTATTATGCTTGTTTGATTAGGATTTAACATTGTAAGCTTACTCAGAGAAATTAACTTTTATGACAAGCTTTGTCCATTTTAGTAGGGACTCCATGCTTCATTCTTAAATATGTTGTAAGGCCTAAAAAAAATTTTTTTTTCCTCTAACCCGACCGACCCTACGAAATAGCTCCGAGTCTAAAGTTTTTATTGGCTTTTCGAAAAAAAATCTGAAAAAAAAATAAAATAAAATTTGGCGTATTTGGTAGCAAAATCGGTTTTTGGAATGTTTTTCGGTCATGCAAGCATGTTTATTAACTTTATATAATTAAATATATACTCTTTTGTACAAGGTCAACAAAAAAAAAATTGATAAAATAAAAAAAAAAGTCCTGCCTGCCTAGCCCAATTTTTTTCAGGTCGTTAAAGAAAACCTTGTAAACACCATCCCCAGTACTGCCAGAGTCACCCCCCTTGAGACTCAAACCTGGGAGCAGTACATTGAAGGTAGATAAGTAATCTGATTGAAACAAGACTGTTACATTTAGAAGTAAGGTCTGTTATGTTGTTACAAGTTAAAATCAGCAATAAAATAACATCACACAGATCACTATGACTTATTCTAATCTTAGTTGAGTGATAAGTTTTGTGTCTTTTAGAAAATGAAGATTAACAGCATTTTTGTTATTTTGGAATAAATTCTTCTTAGTTTGAACAGATTCTAGTTCAGAAAATTTTACAGGTTGAAACCTGTCCGGGAATGGAACCCACGACCATCAGAGTTAGGCACCGAATAGCCAGCAGTAACTGCCAGCCACCTACGTACATGTAGACCACTCAGTCACCTGGCCCTCTTAGTGGAGCACAAGGTGAGTGACCACTCTCCTGCCATGGAGAGCTAGGCCTCTACATCCTGTTCAGTTAACAGTAAACTAAACATATTGTATCAATGGAAGAGGAAACCACACTTTCTGAACGACAACATCACACACCTACTTTCTTTACGAGACATTGTGAAAGAGAGAAATTGAGAGACTGCAACAATTGGGTTATGTGTAAAGGAGAGACCAGTCATTGTACTGCTCGCCTGAAAGAAGTTTCTCTCCAGAATAACTGTATTACACAATATCACTTCATAACGCAGTTTCTTTGTGACTGTAACAACGTAACCCTCACGTAGACTCACAAGGGAACAACCCCACCCAGGTCCTTGTGGTTTATCTACAGAGGGGTAGTTTTTAATACAGCTTGATGGTCCACATTTGCAATGTGCACGTACCAGTATAGACAGAGCATACATGTACATTTTTTCACCTTGCATGGCTACTGTATATACCAGGGCCTATATTAATTCATAATACTACTATTACATGTGGAATACATAAACACTGTTTTGCTGATTTTTTTTATGATCCTAAATGAAAGCTTGAGTCAACTTGCTTTTATCACATTTAACCTTTTTCAGGGGAAAATTTATGGCTGAAATTTTGCTATATAGCTCTCAACTTTAAGAAATACTTAAGTAGTTTTATGAATAGGGACATTGATATAAAAAGATATCCCATGTCTCAGCTACATACATGTACCGTGTGTTCTACACATTATACCGTGAATGTTCTGCCTTGAGCCTCTATGGCTCAGTCAGTTAGAACACTAGCCCTGCTAACCAGAGACCCGTCCTGCCTTGAGCCTCTATAGCTCAGTCAGTTAGAACACTAGCCCTGCTAGCCAGTGACCCGTCCTGCCGTGAGCCTCTATAGCTCAGTCGGTTATAACACTAGCCCTGCTAGCCAGTGACCCGTCCTGCCGTGAGCCTCTATAGCTCAGTCGGTTAGAACACTAGCCCTGCTAACCAGAGACCCGTCCTGCCGTGAGCCTCTATAGCTCAGTCAGTTAGAACACTAGCCCTGCTAGCCAGTGACCCAGGTTCTAATCCCGGTGGAGGCAAATAATATTTCTATCTCTATAATAATCATACTATATTAGTAAGCGTAAATTAATATTGATAATAGATTAATCAATACATCAAACAATCACAGTATATGTAGTTGCCGTCAAAATAGTCAACTACATGTATCTATAAGCTTATTTTTTTAAGTCTCTTGTATTAGTTGTACTGATAACCGATAGTTTCCCTTAAAGCACAAGGTTAAACCACAGACAATCTAAAGCTAGTTCTAATATCTGTTACTGTTTACATGATACACCCCAATGTGAGAAACAGAAGGCAAACATTTGAACCAATAAGAGCATCCAAAACCATACATGATGAAATATAAAAACAACATAATAAACCAATACATTATCAGACCTGCATAAAATGTGATTCTATTGACTATAATTACCTGCTAGTTTACGCTGAAATACTTTAACTCTCATTTCTATGTTTAACTCCTATTCATAATTTGCCATGTTAGCCTAACATCTGTTTTCAGGCAGCTCACTGGCAATACAGAAGTTTCGAGTTCTCTTTGCAAAATGATGGGCCATGTTAGTTAGGCAAGGTGTGGTAACAAGCCTATACCTCAACATAGATGGTAATATGATTGCAGCAAAATATAGTATTTCAAATATTTTTACTTTGTAAAAAAGGTACAATCCAATCCATAGAAGAATAAAGTTTATAAGACTTTATAAACTTCACATATTTTCAACTTAGTTTACAATATTGCTGCCCGGTGCAGATTGTACATGTACCGGGCATAAAGGGATGCCGCTCTGTTATCAGAACTAGAAACTCTCACATTCACAAATGTTAGTCTAACACTTACCCTGTTTTCTGGCAAACAGCCTGGGTTAGATTTTAATTCATTTTCTTCAGGAATAGACCCTACACTGGGTACATGAGAGGTTTTCTTCAGGATACTAGGACTACCTCGATGCACAATGTTAATGTCCATTGGGAGGGAGGATTCGGGGAAAGTGGGACAACTTTTACTTCTCTCCTTCATCTTTTTATGATGCGGCACATGGCCATCAGTATCAGATGGTTTACAGGTACATGCATTTTGACCATCATTGAATACTGAATCGTAATCAGTACTATCTGGTCGCTCGAATACAGCTGACTGCTTATCCTGAACACCATCATCAGAGGATTTGTCACACTCATCATCATAATAGGACAGAATCTCGTCTAATTCAGCCGTAAAGCGAACACTTTTAGCACTATCCAATTTCTTGTCCAATGAATTTAGATCTGAACATGGATCCACACTAACTACTTTTGCATGGTAAATGCTATCTTGACAACATTCCATTAAGGAATCTCCAGATATTTTATTTTTCTCACAAAGAATTTCAGCGGAATTGTTGTCATTGTGTGCTGAAGAAGTTTCTTTATTGGAATTATCTGCACAAACAAGTTTAGTAGAATCCAATAAGTACTTATCAAAATCAATCTCCTTTGACTTATGGCTTGTCGATGTACAGAACACATCGCTGCATGACTGAGACTTCTGGAGTCTGGATGTTTCAGAGTCCCTATCGAGAGATTCGTTGTGGGATAAATCTGGGTCATCCTTACTGAGAGATTCCTTGTGAGATAACTCTGGATCATCCTTACTGAGAGATTCCTTGTGAGATAACTCTGGATCATCAAAGCTGAATACATCATCATCTGAGAGATTTCCATCCTTGCTAGGTCTTACCTTAGCTTTGCCGCCGAGAAATCTCCTCTCAAAGATTCTCAGAAATCTACTGCTGACAAGAGAAAGTCTTCTGGGACGTCCTGTAGACAATTTGTCATTTTTACAATCTGACAAGTTCTGTGCACTCTTAGACTTTTTTCTCAGACTTAAGAATGGCTTAGAAACAGGTTCTGAACATTGATCCCTCATCGTCATGTCTTCTTCTTTCAGATTTACCAAATTGAGGCATTCATTACAAACTTTGTCAGAAAACTAATAGCAATAAAATCAGTCTTGATCAGTGAGTGGCATTTGGGGAACAAAAAGGCCTCCATCAATTTGAAGAGTTTAAATTGAAAATCTTAGGCTGCAGAATAACCGTAATCAGGTATATGTAGTTTCCATTCAATTTTGCTCAGTAAATCCCACAGATAAACTGTGCATGTAACATGACCAAAACTGGGATGTGCCTCTGGATTAATCTTTGGTTCACAAGGTTCTTTCTTTCTTCAGATGGCCAGACAAACACAGAGGATTTGAGAAATGCAGGTCAGTAAGGTTTGTTACTTGTACTAAAATTTGGCCAGCTGTCCAATATAACAGTTTGGTTCTCTGTTACGCTGTTAACATGTCCTTGTTGACTAGCCCTCTTAGACATTAAACCGCAGACATCAGAGAGCAATATCTTATAACCTTTAGAGGATCCATCCTGCACAAACACAATCAACTAATCAATGAGTTTAAGCAATAGAAACGAAATATAAGACTCTAAGAAAGTGTTTACAGGTGGACATTTGATCAGCTTTCTAATCACACCTGGCCTGCCTGAAACAATCCTGAGAGAAGCAAAGCAGTAACTCTGGGTTCTTGAGCTATAAGGCCCTCACTGTGACCATAGGTCAACTGGTCAAGGAATATTTACTGGTCATTCTTCTGGTCATATATCTTTCTTAAAGTTGATAATTCTCTTTATTAGCCTGGTCAGCCAGACAAAAAAAGGGACTGTGTCAACATAACATAGTGACACAGACACTAAAGTTCAAGCACCAATGAAATTCTGAGATTGTCCCTTGATCTTTTGGTTATTACCTATAGGCCACTGTCTCAAAGAGGTGAGTATCAGCGTTATGGTTCCCTTAACCACACAATCAATTTAATTCCCTTTGTTGTGGACCAGCAATAAGAGTTATTTTTAAATATTTCACAAACTTCAGAGAATAGAGACAATTGTGCACTGAAAGACCTTATAATGAGTGGACCTGATCTGTGATGTTTATACATGTACCAACAGCAATATTAGATGTGGCTCTGAACTTGTCTTTCTGTGATCAGCACAAATGTATCAAAAACCACACCTAAAAAGTGTCTTATTAACAGACAACTGCTTTTTGGTTATGCTCAATTCATGAATTGTGCCCAGAAGAAAAAACAAGACAACAAAAAGGTTCAAACTTGCACAAATGCATGTACACTGTAGTTTACCAATATAAATCTACAAGACAGAATAATTGCCAACTTTCTGTCAAGAGACTCATTCAGGAAAAATGTTCAAAATATTTTATGTGCATATTTGTCCTGAGGCCATATAAAAATGATATATTCTTGCCTACATGTGTTTTAGAGGTCAGAGTTAAATTCTGTTCCCTTAAAAGGTGATCAGAGAACACTTCATAGATAGGAATGTAATCTGTTGACTGAAGTGCTTGACAACCAAGGCCTGATCTGGAGTATCTGTCAACAACAGCTTCTGATAACCCACCAGGTGAACACTTATTACAGGTATGTGGGAGGTCAAAATATTTCGAAGGCTCTCTCCATACTAAATGTACCTTTTTGCTCAGGTAAATAGGTAGGGTGATTCAATTTCATTCACGTACCAAAAGCTCCATGTCAGCAACAGTTGGAAATTTTCAACATTACACATTTGCTAAGTTCATTAACCATCCTTACATGTAGTTCATACATGCAGGTTCTTTGGGTCCATTCACTTGAAAATCAATAAAATTGACCTTCTTGAATAAGCACTAAATTTCTTCAGGAAAGATAACATGTAGTTTATATGATTCCTTTACCAGTTTCAGCTGGCAGATGTAAACTAGTATTTGTTAAACAAAATACCAAGTGATCCCCACCACATGGTTATCACCTAATAACATCACATTTGTGTCAAAATTCGGTTCTTCATCAACAGCAGTGATTTTCCAAAAGTAAGTTTTTCCAGAAGACTTGTCAATAATCCAGTGTAGCAGAGAATTCCTCGAGTCACACTAAAAGATAATCCACATGATATGACTTAAAATATAGATTAAGCGTAACTAATCCGGCTTGTATCATGAGAGTTTATGGGTAATCCAACTCATCCAGGAGTTACTCACGACTGTTTTCTATACTGTATGTAGTTCCTCGAAGCGGCTTATAAACCGGACAGAACGCCCGATTTGTAGATTTTATACCATACATAAACTTTATACACTGTTAGGCCCGCAACACAACGCCGACAAGTCAGTGTAATTCCCCACCAACGCACTTGTCATAAGAAAACCAGTAGCTTATATAATGTCAATAGCATTCCAGTTAATATGAAGTAGATCACAAGATAAATATATTGTTTGATTAAGACAGCCTGGCCAACATTTCCCCAGGAAGATAGGCTGTGTCTATACTGGCCTAGACTTCTAGAGTATTCACTCAAGGGAATAAGTGTCCCGAATCACAGCTACTGTCTCCAACAATCTCAATTTTCAAAAGTGTTAAAGGGACTTGACACGTGCCTTGTGTTTCGTCAACAATTCATAACAAAGATTATTCTATTTTCTTTATTTTCATTCTCAGGGTCTGGAATAGTATACCTTATAATTGTCCAGGGGGGTAAATGGTGTTAGTACATACAGTATGCATTAGAAGCGTCTTTTCAATGCTTGGTGAACAGGTACTTTGTTTGCCTGAGTGGGGTAGAATGCCCAGACAAGCCCTCTGTCAACAGAATCTTTTCTATAGATTTAAGACCTCTTAAACTCGTTTCCAAATAAAAGAGACTGTTCTCAGAGTAAGCATAAATCACTATATGACAAGAAGCATTGTTGGTATTTTCATTACGCTTCAAACCGGATATCTTTAATCTATTTCCATTCTATTCGACAGCAAACTTTGCTTTTGTCGCAAAATTCAATAACAGATTCAAATAATTTTAAATCTGTGTTAAGAGTTTAAAAACTAAAATCCTTCTTTCTTTAAAATAGACCACCCAGTATACATGTACTTTCTTGGAACCATTTCAAAATGTCATTTATAAACAGAGCTATAGGTGTTATTGGGGTTTCACAACTCACTAATCAATGGAATGATTGATTGATTGATTGATTGGTGCTGACATGTTTCTTTTACACTAACAGGACTGGCAAATCCTCCAATAGGAAAGTCACATCAACACAACCATCACAGGTGTGTTCTCGGATTGCCACAGGTAAACACATTACTGGCATTAGATTAACATATCATGTGTCTTTTAAGTTTGTTGATACCGTGTGACATAAACCACTCTACCATGGTATAGCTTCCCATCGTCAGTGCTTTCAAAAGATCAAATTCGCACTCAATATAAAAAGCACACTGCTTAAAAGTGACAATTTTAAGCAACTGTAGGAGATGTGGAAAAGTTTTAGATAAACAAATTGTTTTTAATGTTGTAGAGGTGATAAATAAATGGCACACAAATGAATTTGCACTATATCCACTAAGTATTGATCAGTGTCCAATTTTCATGACTGTTTACACTTTACTTGTTCGTTTCAAGGGGATTTATTTGCAAAGTGTAAATGCCCAAATCATAATTTATGAAGATTTTTTGGTATTTATTTTTTGGTTGAAAACAGTTGTCACAGGACTCAATCATGGGCCTTTTTTTGACAGCTGTGTTGCACAGCTTGCATGTTGAATTGTTCGAAAATTGTCATTTCATAATTTCTTACAACACATGTACTTGATTTAAAATTTGAAAAATAAAACAATCAAAAGACATATATATATATCTATTATGAAACTATGATTTTATTATTTTTATTTTTTTCAGTTGTTTAAAACCAATTCTCAAGCCATATGTTTTTGATGAATACTGTATGCAAGTTGATTTCTATTGAGACGGTAGATATTATCTGATGTGTTTATTAATTGCACTTGAAGTCTTACGGCTAAATGTCATGTTTTCTTATGTTACATTGTACAGTATGCTACAAAAAGCTATGTTGCCATATGGGATTTCCCTTTTCTACACAATCTGTCTAAATTGAATTTAAAATTAGAAAATACTTCTAATAATAATATTCTGAGCACAGTAAGAGTTTAGGGTGTATTTTAAGCTCATAACTTGTAATTGAAATCTTAGGGATTAAAAAAAAAATCCATCCGCAAAATATACTGATGTACCTCTTATTCAACTGATGACTTCAAAGATGATAGAACTGAGATCTAACAGAGACTCATGTAAATGGTTTATGTTAGCATTATGAGGCGAAAATGATTTGTTTGTTTGACTGGGGTTAAATCACATCATACGATTCATACGGTACCCATCTGTATTTAACTTATATGCCAATGGATTATCCACTTCAAACTGTTCCTTGCCTAATTATGGTGAAAAACCTTCTTTTTTTTTTACCACTGCTACACAAAATGACTTTTGTGTAGCAGTGGTTGGTTATTGTATAGCACTTTTTTTTAAGTGTTAGCACACTATTATCAATTTCAACAAACTACAAGTAGGCCCTGTTGAGTAAAATAAAGGCAGCATTTAAACTTAAGGATTTCTCTAAAAAAATGGTCTTTTTAAATAGGTCGATTTCTTTGGTCATTGTAAAGAGAAAATGTGTACAAAAGAACAGTAGCTTCAGTATAGGAGTAGTTTTAAAAATTGGCTCTAACACAGATCATATTATATCAGGTGTACAGCTTTCATGTGAGTTTTGGACAATGCGTGTTTGTAAACATTGCCTTCGTTTTCTGATTTGCCAGTAACGCCATCAATAAATTTTTAGGAAAAGTAATTTGGCCCAGGTGGCAACAGTTTTCTCGGTCGGCATACTTTCAAAATTTGCCAGTAAAATGTCGTCTGCTTGCCATTCAAACCATGACAGAATAGCCGAGTTACGGGCCTTTGCTACATGTATACAACAGCGCCGCGGCTCTACACTTCCGTTTAAATGAAAACAAACTTGTGCCAACAAGCAAGATGACAAATGGATTACTAATTATTACTAGATCATATAAATTCGAGTTTACGGTTGGTTTTATTTTTGCATCGCAAGGAATAACAATGCCAAAGTATGAATGAATCGCAAGGAGCCCTATTTGTATCGCAAATTGCGATGCAATACTGGATATTTCGGACCCTGTCATGTGACTCACTCATATATATCTGATAGTCAACAGATGGACCCGATCTCGTGAAAGGTACATCGGAGTAGGATTAGTAAGCGCGCCCATGAACCACTGAGCCACGGCCTCTTTAAAGTTACACGGTCTTATGAATTGTATGAATTGTTCTTACCCTAACAGCCAGAGGTTTGTCTCTACATAGTTGGTTCTGGCACTCCATTAGGGTATCATCTGAAACAGAGAAACACAGCTATATTGAGAGTATATCAACAATCACTGTGGAATTGAGAGTATATCAACAACCACTGTGGAATTGAGAGTATATCAACAACCACTGTGGAATTGAGAGTATATCAACACCACTGTGGAAATGAGACTGTAGGATGTGTACAACCACTGACTGTGGAGTTAAGAGTATAAGATGTGTACAACCACTGTGGAATTGAGAATATACCAACAACCACTGTGGAAATGAGAGTGTAGGATGTGTACAACCACTGACTGTGGAGTTAAGAGTATAAGATGTGTACAACCACTGACTGTGGAGTTAAGAGTATAAGATGTGTACAACCACTGTGGAATTGACAACCAGGAAGTACCTTCATCCATTCAAACACATGAATGACTGTCGCTTTGGTCATTAACAGGGATGCTAGGCCACACACAAAATACACAGATAAAAACTATTAATTGATGAAAAATGAATTATTTACCTTTAAAATACAACCCTTGAAGTTTGCTAAATTTGGGATTTTCCTTATGGTTAGAAATAGCCAGTTTTCCCGTAGCATCATCGAACAAAATTGAAAAGTTCAAATCCATAATGATTAAGATCAAAGCCTTGTAACAGGAACACGGACAAATCCAGGTACACCTAACTTTAATCCACAAGTTTGTACTAATAGAAGACCAACAAGTAACTGCAAAACTTGTAAATTTTGCCTTAATGCTTCAAATAAAAGTCAATTCCTGTGAACCTAGCAGACTAAAAAAAACATGCCCGATACATGCATCCACAAACTGGACAGTTTCCAACTGAACACCAAGTACAACAATCAAACTAGTGTCCACCCAAAAAATCTAAAGGCCAATAAATGGTCAAAACCTACTAAATCATCCCTTAGAGTAGTACTAGTAGCTATAAGGCGTCAGATCTTGACCTGGTTATATATTAAACATCCTTGAAGTCAGAGTAGAAGATTGACATCCCTGCAGGATACAAACACACTGGAGGCTCTGGTCCTCCACATTGTTTTAGGTGATAACACTACTCAAGTACCTACTACACAACTAGAGTATGCAAGAATGGGTAATCTTATACGATACTTGCTGTGTTGGATTTTTGTTTTAGTTTTAGCTGCAAATAAATTTCCATCAAGTCTGTACTGACCTGGCGACCACTCCCATCTCGTGGGAAAGAAATCTTAATACTTGTACTGACCCAAGTCACAACTCTGACTTGAAACTAAACTTGCATTGTTTGTCCTTTCCTTGGTGCTGTATCTGTGATCTACTACATAAATCTTATATCACTCACTAATAAATTATAATCAAGGATAAATTTCTTTCTCATCACATCACCTCCGCCCCTCCCCCCCCCGGTCATTATGAGGCATTTACCTTGTGTTACAACTACCAATAATCGTCACCAAATAAACCATACATGTAGTTGATTGATTGATTGGTGTTTTACATCATACTTTTAGAAAGAGTATTTATCTTTATATATGATGGCAGTGTATTCCAACAATAATTGACACTAGCACAACCAAGATGTGAAGTTTTAGCATAATGTAGGAGACTTAATAGGGTGCCTAAGGGCAGTCCTAAAAAAATATCTGTCTTTCAGGTAACGAAGTGAGTCGGAACCCATAAAAAACATGGGTAGGTAGGAAGGCAATTTAAAAAAAAAATAAATTTCCCTGTATTTCTGGTGTTTTAACTCTGCAATATGTCAGCCCTGTGAAGGGCTTAATATATATTATATTTTCTTTTTCTCAACACATTCTCAAATTTGATTTAATTCACTCAGACTTCAAACGAGAAGCATTATAATGTACATATATATAGTAGTGTAGGTAATATATAGGTTATACTACCGATATACCTATTGAAGGAGTATTATCCTTATAGCACACACATTGAAAACATGCAACAAGCTGGAGATGAATGAAGTTTTGTGGGTAATTATTAATAATTTAATGTCTTGAAACTGTTTTAAGTGTGACTTGCATGTACATGAGTACGTGTTTGGTCTTAGTGTGTTTTACATGTATTTCCTTCTCTTGTCATATGATGGTATACTCTTATCTGAAGTTTGTCAGACTCACAAGAAGCCACATCGCTGTACATCCACAGCTAATTATTAACACTGAATGAAGAAGGTATTCTCAAATAAAAACACAACTGAACACGTCAGAAGCCCTACAATACACTTAATGAAAATTGCGCTCACAAATGTGTTGAGTACATGATTGCGTCTATTGTCCATTATTTGTTTGGGGTATCGTTATAATGAGCCTTATCCCAAACATTCATGTTACTGATGGAGGTTTACAAGATACATGGATTGGGGTTCGCTTGACTGGGGTTAAAGTAAAAACGTCTTACTTATTGTTATTCAAATTATCAAACGGCTGCAAGTCAGACTGATGGATTTGATGACTGGAGGAAACCACCCTTTTCATCACAGACAACAAACATTGATGAGACAGGACATTCACAAGGTGCTATACAAAGACAACACAAAAGATAGTCTTCATTTCCCCCGTCATGCCTTGGCTCTTAGCACACTTGTAAGAGCATCAGAGAAATAGGATGAACCCTCCACCTGCCTGCCAAGAAGATACAAGGACACTTTGCTCACCATGCAACTGAAGGCAAAGGAAGTACCTTCTCAATTTCTGGATTGACACTGTTAATGCAGTAGCATTTTTCAAAATATCGTTTTATTTGATTTAATGCATATAAAGACACAGCATTATTCTAAAGCAATAAGCTTAAATGTACTTTGTTTATTGTAAACTTTAGTTAATTACAATCATTTACTCACCTTTAAACAAACATATTATAACACACAGCAACAGTAATAACATGCATACAGGTGTTTACTCACCTGAAAATAGGCCACAATCATGAATAAGACAAACTATAAATGTCTTAAATATATACATGGAAAATAAGTTTCTATGATATCGGTATTAAATCGTACTTCAGGTTATTTCAGTTCTTAAAGTTAGGAAATACTATAAATTAACTACATGTATCGCTAATTGGTATTTATGCGCCAAATATTTTTAATCTGAAAATCCATTGCCCTCATACATGTAGTTCCAATTTCATACACACATTCACCTACTTGAAGTTTTTGGATTATTTACTTCACGCACAGTTGACAGATTTTGTTGTACATATTTATTGATTGTTTAACTGACATAGTAACAAAGTCAATAGAGATCTCCACATTCCAGGGATATCAAACACCTACAGTTAAAGAGAATTTCATTGCCCTTATTTACTGTATGGGAAAAATAACACATCCTTAAAACACAGTTTAAACAAGACATACTCAGGGTTATTTCACTCATATCAGGGACAGCATGCCAGCAAAGTGGGGAGGGATATCATACCCCACTCGACACCATATTCACCAGCAAGGGCTTAGCCAGAAATCAAAAGTATGGTGTCCAGAATGGTCATTTTGCTTCACTTTTCAAATAACTGGGTGTCCAAATGAGGCAATTGTTTACATCAGGGTGTCCATTTGGACGGGTGTCTGCCTAAGCCCTTGTTCAACAGACAGGACAATCACAACTCGCAATATAAGCTTAGATCAGGATTTTGATATTGTAATTGATTGATTGGTTTTTAATGACATACATACATGTAGCTTATCGCCCCCTTGTATTGGTCCATGTGGTCTACTGTGTATGCTCTTACGGTGTATGCTTCAATGCTTCTTCTACTAAAGTGTGAACTGGTCATGTCGCATATCTTTTTTCTGTTCATAAATTAACTTTATCTAGGCCCTTACTGCTATATAAAACTGCATATTTTGGGCCAATTTGAAAGTCTAAACCTATCATTGGTTTAAAAAGTATTTATTTCCCTAAAAAGAGGAAATTGGATTGGCGAACAGGCATGGCCTTTGTAAACGCGGCTATGTAGTTGAGAACTATTGATGGCCAGGTTATAAGGTATACATGTAGGTTTAGGAAAGGTATGTGTACACAGATTTTAAGTTTTAATGTAACAACATTAAGTCAGGATTGTATTTAAATGTGTCAATATAATGTGTGTTCTAAACGTCTTAGATGGGAACTTAACCCTTCTTCAGCTAATTTATAGTGATTTAGGTGGCTAAATAATAACCTTTTCACAAATGAAAGGAATATTTTTATTTTCTAAGGCAACAAACCAACAGTATGTACAATTTGTTTCTACATTGGAAATTCAAAAGTAGCAGGCCTGTGCTGTTGGGGAGAATGAACCGAACAGGGGGTTCCCATGGTTAGCAGGCCTGTGCTGTTGGGGAGAACAAACCGAACAGGGGGTTCCCATGGTTAGCAGGCCTGTGCTGTTGGGGAGAACGAACTGAACAGGGGGTTCTCATGGTTAGCAGGCCTGTGCTGTTGGGGAGAACAAACCGAACAGGGGGTTCCCATGGTTAGCAGGCCTGTGCTGTTG
>JAVFBX010180792.1:0-14549 GCA_034783855.1 Mopalia kennerleyi
TTCCCGGACGGGTCTCAACCTGCAAAATTTTCTGAACTAGAATCTGTTCAAACTAAGAAAGTGTTATCCCAAAATAAGGAAAATACTGATATATATGGGAAATAATAGACAAAGCCGATACAGGGTAAACTAGCCAGGGAAGACAAAACTTAGGTCCTTCAACGGGTTACAGCAGTATCTTCGCCAATAATGAAATGATTGGGGTTGTTTTCGACAAAGTCAATCATTCTATTGCAACGGAAGTATCAAATCCAATTAGGTAACCCGTTCGACACACACATTCGGCTTTCCAGGCGAGGAAGCAGGTCACCTTCAACATATGTTGAATTCAGGCGTAGTTGTTCTTTCCACGTGCGAATGGTCGTACCCTGTAGCTCTCCTAAGAAAAAAAGGTAGAGGAGTAAAGTGGTGCGTTGGCTACCGAAAGCTGAATGACATGACGGTAAAGGATGCTTTCCCTCCTCCTCGAGTGGAAGACTGTCTTGATACTTTAAGTGGGTCGATTTTCTTTTTAACATAAGTGTTTATTACAAAATAATGATGGATCACAAAGACCAAGTTAAAATCGCGTTTATCACACCGTACCATCTGTTATAGTAAACTCGCAAGCCTTTTAGCCTCTGCAATGGTCCGTGTGCTTTTGGGCCGGTCATGCAACTTGTTCTCCATGGTCTACAATGGGAAACGGTATTGATTTGCTTACACGACATAATTATCACAGGAAGAACATTGGGTAAATTACAGAAAACGTCTTTAAGCAAACGCGTCACTTTGGTCTGAAACTACAGCCTAGTAAATGTAGACTTTTCAGAAACAGGTCGAAATTGAGGGACTAACTTTCCACATTAACCCAAGACTGGTCCGGGATGTAAAAGAGTGACCAGAACCAAGCAATTTGAAACCACTTCAGTCCTTCTTGGGATTGAGCAACTATATTGACGTTTCGTTAGGGATTACGATCAGAGTGTCCGTCCATTTTATTCTCTAGCAAAGAAAGGTACAGTTTTCGTATGGGGCTCTGATCAGAAATGTTCTTTGGCTACTCTTAATATAAAGCTGACGAATGAGGCCTTACCCTTCAGATGATGTGTTTATACCGGTCACCGGCGCACCAAACAGTAGCGTAGGTACCGTCCTGTCACCACCACACGAAGAAACAAAAATAGCAAAGCCGTTTCGGGGTATACGGCTTAGTAACTAGCTCATTGCAGTTGTTGCTTTTTGTAGCCACTCTAAGCACTACCTTTCAGGACGTAAAATCATACTAAGAAAGGATCACGGCAGTTTAGCATTGTTTTTTTGATTCAAGGCACCACAAGGTCAACTTGTTAAATATTCTCTTGCTATTCAACACCTTGCTTGTCATTCCCCTGGAAATGCAGATACTCTATTGCAACATCCTTGTGTAAAAGAAAGGGGTGATTGCTGCAACGCCTGAGCATCGGTTAGCAATCTACTATGTTCTGGGTGGGATCAGTAAAGTTCACACTATGTGGTCTCGGTTTGATAATGATGTTGACAACATCCTTTCTTTGGCTGTACGTAGAAACTCAATACCCTGTTCGGAAAGCTTCACCACCGCTGTTATTTCTAGTGATGTACCCATTTGTAACTGGCTGATAAAACTTCGATGTAAAAGCCCAGCACCTTGTCATTATTGGCTGACTTTGACTCAATTTTAGTTTACCTAGGGAGTGCTGTTCTATGTTTGGATGAACGACAATTGTACACAGTCACAGCGACTGGTTGTCACTCAGAGTGACTGGCCACGCTCTTGCTTGTAGGGGCACAACAAATAATCGTTTCTAGGGAAAAACATTACGAAAATAATGCGGGACACTGAATTTTTTATATTTTTGTCATCTACAGTTGACGATAAATGTCCAAGGATCCACCGAGCCGTTTTTTTCTTCCTGGAAGTAAACTCGAGTGTTAGGCAGGTCATTTAACCCACAGACGACAGCTCTCCTAGATATACTTCGATACTGTCATTTTGGGGTACACTAATAGACCACTGTTTTATATTCACAACATGTTGTTGGGGAATAAGAGCAAGATCATATTATTTTAATGTGATTTAATCTTCAAGGCTCGTTGATATGTTCGTTTTTTTAATGAATCCGTTAAGTTCTTTGTTCAAAATATCGCGCGATTAACATTACGCATTATTATGACTTTTGCGGACCCTGCACTATTGGCTGTGATAGTATATTCATTTAATTCCGCCCCCCCACCTCCCTCCCCCATCAATTTTTTTACACAACGGCCCTGGTGTCGGATGAGCGGGACGTCAGACTAAACTGTTACGCACCCACCTGTGTATTATGCACGTGCCTACATTTCGTCAGCCAACTACATACAAAGTCCACGGTCCATTGTTTTCTCCGTATAAGCATGAAAAGTTGACAAGATTATTGATCTAAATCCATTTGCGTGGACAAATTGATATATTTCTATCCATTCGAATAGGCCTATCCGTACAATGAATACCAGTAACGAAGAGTGAAATATGTCCAAGTAATAAAACTTTTTGGTGATAATAATTTTTGGTGATATCAAAAGTGATGAAAGCATGCGCCTACACGCGTTTGTGACAAATAATCAACCAACTTGATTTGATTTGCAATATTTTTATCTGGGGAAGGGGTCTTTCGTAGGATCAGTTAAGTACTGGTCCCAAAGAAAGTTATTCTGGAGGTTGACTTGTCAAAAGCTTCACAAGCCCAACGTTTGTATTCAGCAAGAGAAAGCTTTAAAGTTAGCTGAGTAGATTGGAATATATATATATATCTATATATGTATAGTTGATCATATCCTCAGCTATCATAGTGAACGAATTTTCTGTAAGTATTGCTGAATGTTGGACTAATTGACTGGCTACTGTTTAACTGATCTATAGACGACAAGATGTCAAGTGCAGCATGAAGACTTAGTCACTAGTGGACACAGGAATGAAAGACGAGGGATCTTGGGAAAACATAAAACCAATTACTGTTTTTTTTAGATCTAATACTTATGTCTACGAGGAAGCCAGATAGCGAGAATATTGAACCTAGCTCACTCGCTTCATTGTCTATAGCTTCCTCGCTTTATTATCGGGCTCTCTCGCTCCCACGCTCAATCTCTAGCGCGCTAACTCTACACTGCACTTACTCGCTTCATCTCTCCTTCGTGTTGAAGTTCTCTCTACTTCACTTCCCCGCCCCCTCGCGTTGCACATTTACAACGCGAAGGAGCGATATGTCATCTCTAGGCTTCCATATATAAGGCATTTATTGGAATTCATACCCGGGAACGCCCACTAGATGTTTAAGGTTCAAGATCTAGCCATTTGAAATTTTTTGTTTTTTTAAAACTGTCACACCGTAACATTTTTCTTTAAGAGAAGAGATAGGTCTTAAGAAGAGGCAGAAATATGGGAAAGTTTCAGTGGAAATTAGATGTACTTGTAGCTTGCTGTATAATTGGTAAATAATTTAATTATATTAATTTGTAAGAATATTTAGGTTATTATTCCTTGCGCTTGTTTGTCAACATCACGTGCCATCTATGTTTTATGTTTCAGGTGCAATTAAGTTTACACCACAGTATAGGGACCCAAACATACTACAACCGACCGACACATTCTTTTAAAATACCACAAGATGTTACCAAAGGACTACAACCTGTTGATAGCTGTTCAGTACAATGTTACAAACATGTTGAGTTTACTTTCCATTAAGCCTTGCTATTCGTTTTCGAGCATTAAGTAAGAATTTCAGTCAAATCAATTCATCAAACAGCTTGCTTCAAAACGCCTTTGGCGAGCCGGCTATTGACAATTTGACTGATTACCCACAAAGAAGTGCTGATTGGTTTTATTTTGGTTTAATCATTTACACTGCTATTGTAAATGTAGAGCAACTCCGTTAGTATGAGCCACATGGCTTAGTCATGGTTAAGTTTTTAAACAGTTTATTTTTTCGAATACATGTTAAAACTTTTAAGATAAAACGGCCCCATTTTTAAGGCAAAACGGCCTCAGCTAACATAGTAGTATGAAATAACTTCTAATTCTAATTATACATATAGCTAAATACTCACTGCCGTGTTACAACATGTGATTATTGATAAATTAATTTACATTTTAGAACCATTTTGTAGGTATGGTTAGCGAAATCATTTACAAATCTGTCAAGATGGTGGCCATTAAATAATATAGAAGCGTCCTGATTGGCCGAAATATGTTGTCACCAGATCAGTCTCTCTTGATTGGTCCATTGTCAAGTTCGTATCAGGGATGTAATGCCTTCTTAACAAAAATATAAACAGAAGCAGTGTGATTTACTATCCAAATGATAAACATTTAATATATAACGAACAAATTTAGTAAAATTACAAGACTACAATCAGTTTACTGATTTTCCGAAACAACAGATGAGGAGAAAGTTCTTGGTTTTTATAAATTTGCCACAAATCAGCAATCAGCAAATGACACTCCTTTGTTTTCTTTCTTTATATTCGTTTAAATTTGACTTCTGACACTAACTTCACGTGCATGTCGACCAAATCGGCCTCGTCCTTAATGAGTGTCACGAGATAATAAAATAACAGATTGCCACTTCCAACTTCGTCAGTCAATCTCCTGAGCCAGCCCTCCACAGGGTTATTGTTTTTGAAAGACAGACCAAACACACTCCAACAACCGATTGGCCAAACTGAACTGTCTGTCCACATGGCTTCGATGTATTCCATCAACTGGATGAGACCAGGGTAGTCTGCACAAGATACCTGCAGGTTTTAAAATGACAAAGGAATTGGTTTTGCTGGGAAGTAGAGTAGTGTAAACTGGCACCTTCTCAATCACTCTGAAGGTATCGTTTTGCTTCCTGTAAGCTGTTTTGAGGCTAAGGGCTTGAAATACCATCTGAGTCCAAGTGAACGCACAGTTCATAAGGTTTGCCGATTCTAAAGCTTTGTCAAATACCGACCTCAAAATCTGTTACGGCAAGTGTTAGAGGAATCGTTGGAATCCCAGTTTGGCTTTCAAACTGCCGCCATCTTGGCTGCTTTCGTAAATCGTGAACATAACCATACCTACAAAATGGATTAAAAATGTAAATTAATTGATCAATAATCACATGATGCAACACGGCAGTCAAACAATTACTGACAATAAGAAGTAATTTCGTATGTATGCTTGGATCGTTTAGCCTTAAAAGTGTGACCATTTTGACTCCTATAGGTTTGGGCCATTTTCACCTGATCTCTATTTTTCTGCCTCACAGGTTATGTTAACTGCATCACACAACAATGGGTGCCAAATACAAACTTTGGTAACGATCAGAATTGGGATACAGGCCATGTACCTTGCGGACCAGTCACTGTTCGAATACCCGAGATAGCACCCCAAATATATGTGCAGTTAGATACGACAATTAAAAAACTGGTAAGCACTCATTTAAAACACGATTAATGAAAATCAATGCCTTTTACTCGAAAAAATGAACGAAAGAAACATTACTATTCTCGAATATGTCAATCCGACAACAAAAAGCTTGATAAGACGAATCTAACCTAAAGATGCACGTGCCACTTTACAGGTGTTATATTTAAGTGCTAAACCTTGCTAAAAGTTTCCTTTCCTGTACAAGACACATGAATGAATT
This sequence comes from Mopalia kennerleyi, assembly GCA_034783855.1. Taxonomy (NCBI): domain Eukaryota; kingdom Metazoa; phylum Mollusca; class Polyplacophora; order Chitonida; family Mopaliidae; genus Mopalia; species Mopalia kennerleyi. The sequence goes on from JAVFBX010180792.1 coordinate 5,649, forward strand.
AACGATCGACTCAAGGAAATTAACGAAAGAAAGAAGGGACACAGAGATAAAAGAATAAATATAGATACGGAAGGCAGAGTATGGATAAAGGATTAAGCATGAAGGATTAACTGTTATTGGAAATACCTGGATAGCACTACCATTAATTGTGCTTTGAATCAACAAGTAATAAATGGGTGTTAAAATTCATTTATACTCTGTACCACTATTCAAATGTCTCCAAGAGTATATGTTCTTGTAGATATAGCAGTATAAACACTCGACGCTAATTAAGTGACTGAGTAATTAAAGAAGTTCGTTAAGCTAGCAGTTAAAACTATAATATTATGTTAGGAAGAATATATTGCTGAGTGAAACAATACACAATGCTGTCCTTCCGTTCATCATTTCAGATCCTACCAAACAGCGTGGAACTCATTTTAGGAGATGGCTTGAATCTTGTGTTTAGCGATGATCCCAAGCCATCTAACTGTCAAAACCCAAGCACAGGAGGTAGACTTTTCTATTTAATTATAAATTTATACATGTCTGTTCATATACATAAACATAAATGTGAAGAAATAATCAATCCAATACTTGTCCCCATGCTGCTTTTGTCGCAGGTTATTATTATGAATTGTTCAACAAATTTGATTAGTTTTAAGTCACTTGTTTGCTTTTGAATAATTACTTTTTTACCAATATTTTGAAAAAAAGAAATAATAAAGCATTCGACTCGTAAGTTTGTCTGTTCTACTACATATTTAATATTTGAAATTAAGTCATGTTTCTCACCGAATTGACATAACATAAAGTAGTCGAAGTTTTTATTTGTTTTAAGTTTTAATGTAAACATGTCCTTATCCTAATATATACACCTTCAGATACTTCTATATTCCTTTGGTACTTTAGTTTATTTTATAGCTTAAAATTTTAAATACATAACTCTGTGTATAAATGTATGTTTCGTTATAAAGTATGGGGCGCACCCCTTTTGGTAATCGTATACATTAGAATAGTCAACACCTCATGGTTAACAAAGTCTGAATGCATATCATTGTACACCCTGTTACATGGGTCATTGCGTATTGTGTTACATTAGAGTGTGCAGAATATAAGCAGTTCAAGTTATTCTTGTCACTGACGTACAAAATACATTAAAATACATGTAAATATTTTTTAATAAGTTTGTCAGCGGAAAAGTATATATATAAACATGAAAATGTTAATTTATAATGAATATTTACAAGATATTTAGAAGGTTAACATACTGTATCATTAAATATTCGGCAATATTGGTAGCGGGTCATCAAAATATAACACTTTTCGTTGTGTGTGGATATTTTATTTGTTGGAATTTAGGCCTTCTTTTATTGACAGCACTACAATGAATTGACTATCTGAATCGTGTGAGCCTGTCCAAATTCAGCCTTAACATATTTTCGGATGACACTTACTCAAGTTTAACATCTCTTCCGCGGCAACTTTATACGCCATTGAGCAACATTGTTAAACGTAACGCTAGAAATAGCTGATATCCGTCAAGAAAAGATAACTCTTGGCTTAAAATACATCATTATTCTGTCTAATTCTTTAATTTTTTTCGAACTTAATTACGTTAATCTAAAGTTCATGTGGGGGGCAATATACGTCACTGTAAAAACTTGGTTATTTGTCAAGGGAGATAATTGCAGCTCTTGACATTTATTTCGAATCACCACGAATATGGCAGAACCAGCCGAAAATAAAGCTTGCTAAATGACGCAAGACTATATAGAATGAAGTCAGAGTGCGGTAAGGATACACTTCGAATGCTGTACGAATGCATCTCAACAGTTATGAGCATGAGCAAAGAATGGAGCAGATTATTTGGAATGCTCTCAGAATACAGGCAGAATTTTCAGAATACGCTTCGAATATCCAGGAATACACCACGAAAATTCATTCCGACGACATTCCGGCTCATTCTGTCTCCAATGTGACTAAGGCTATCACACACATTCAAAGCACGGGATTTATCAGTTGACGATGTATTTGACCACACTGAATGAAGTTATGTGTTATTTTGTATTTTTCGGTGTGTGTGTTTAACTTCTACTCTTTAACCGACACGAAATATAATAAAAAAGATGAGTACCTAGACACACTAGACGATATCACGTATTATGGGCCAACGAAAAATAATTAATATGTACGTAGTCGAGTGGCTGATTGGGCAATGGCGGGTGTGTGGCCCAATCGAAAGCAAGTATATGGAATTGGGGCATATGTTACGGTGTGGTTATTATCACGAGACAAGTTTTAAAAACAGATTCTAGATCAGAAAATTCTGGCAACCTAAAATGGAAGGTCAGTTGACTGGAGCCAAGGTAGACGCAGAGTTCTGTATCTCTAATAACTCATCAAGTAATGTGGAATCCAGGTAGCGAACATTTCCCCTCGAACATAAGTCTGACAGTTGTCAAACCTAAAATCAATAATCAATTTTTGTCATTTTGAAAGTGCATGTTTTCGGTTTTTCTTATGACATTTTCTGAAGAAGAACATATTTTAGTTAAAAAATTCGGCTTTTTTTTTTCGAAAATCGACGCTCAACGTCAGTCGTCAAATTGCACGTCACAATGTTCCCTTTATATTTGAAACAAATTCATAAACGGCTTTGTTCATTCTGTGTTATCATAAGTTACTATATGGTAACTTCAGTCTTAAATGAAAGCCTTCAAAAGACGCAAGTATAGGCCCTGAATAGTAACTTAATTTGGTTTAATCTTGTTGATTTAAAGATGTGAAATTCATAGCCACCTCACCGAAAGCCTGGTTCAACCCTGATAATTGGTGCCCTGTACCTTCTGGTGGTGGGAAATGTACGAATACCGCTCTGCTGGATACTGAAATGGTGCCGTGCTCTTATGATGACGTCATATTTCCTCTGACGAGCTCATATTACGTCAATTTGGATAGCGGATTTGAGATCAATATTGGAAATTTACAGATGTCTGGACAGGTACTATTAAGTCATAAGGAAGTGATTGTAAACTTAAGTCGTCTTTGTTAAATCATAGAATCACAACGTATAGATGACAGGCAGTGCAATGTATTTGAATTTCATTCACACAATCTATATCTCCAAGATTGACAGTATTCTTTGACCCTTTTATTTATCAAGCCTGATCGAGGCGCTGATTTGATTGGTCAGTATTGCTGACACATTTAATACCACGGGTTCGGCCAACAGTGGATTGATTCAGTTGGATTCTGAAACCTCTTGATTGGCTAAATATCCCAATTCACACTTCTGTTGGACAATCCCCGTTCCTGTTTTCCCGAAAATTATTATTGTCTCTTGCAGATTGTTCAAAATCCAATGTACTTGCAGATCATTTAAAAACATATATTTACATGACCTATGTTGCCTATGTGCCAGTATTTTGAACACTGTTAAGCGAAAATGATGGATACTGAAAATCTGTTTCGTTCTCTTTACTGTATCGGACTAGATATACAAAATCTAATTTTGCCTAAAGTTTAAATGGAGAGAACATTTCGTCATGGTGAAACTCCACATGTTTATTTATCAAGGGAGATAAAATAGTCCTTGCTTGGCTAATTTAGGTAATGCTTAATTGACCCATGTTAAACCAGGACATTTGCGTTATGGCAAGCGGTTTTATCACTTCTGCCTTTATTCTACATATGTCGAATTAGTTTTAGTCTTATGTACAATTATTTTTTTACATATGTGTATTCAGTTTTACTTATGTTGAAAAGAATGTCACTTATGTAAAATAAACTTTATTTTACATATGTACAAAAGAGTTCCTCTTTTTACAAAAACTGAGAAATAATTTCTCCCCTCAACAAGGGAGCGTATCCAACCTTCGTTTGTGTTCCTATCGTCTTCTGTACACTTTCAAGACGAATGCAAAGACGATAGGAATATATATTCCACATGCTATACAAGTTTAGCAGGGCACGCTCACACCTCGAGAGAGTTGGTCAGGAAATGATGCCCCTGCAGCGAGATTACAACAACAACAAAGCAGAGCGCAGACAATGACCATTCATCGCAGACTGTCAAAAGTCCAATACTCGCATATATTTACATCAAACAACGGCTGAAACACAACACCATACATTATATTACAAAAAATGCCAATTACGGTGACAAATAAAGAGTAACTATAAGGCAACTGGTTTATTCTATATAAAGCACTTTTATTGTAGTCTACATCATTTTATTTTCCCCACGAATCAGACGTAGTAATGCGCAATACACACTCGGTCGCAATTGTAGGCCTATAAAACAAATGTAGTTTCCCTGATTTATTCTTCCCTAGAAAATAACAAATGCTTTGCGAAACTAAAAGGGTGGATGTACTTCTGATCAGATTGTACTTTTTGAGGAGATTTGTTGCTGCTAAACATAGGTTAAGAGGGAGAAGTCTGTAATTCCACTCAGCTTTATTTTACAAATGTCGAATTCTTTTTCACATATGTTGAATTCTTTTTCCACATATGTTGAATTCTTTTCCACATAAGTGAAATTCTTTTCAACATATGTAAAATAAATAATTAATTTGACATATGTGGAAAAGAATTTCACATGTGTGAAATTCTGTTCCACAATGTGGATTCTAAGCTTAAGCCGTGTTTGTTAAATAATAGAATATCAACGTATAGATGACAGGCAGAACAGTGTTTTAAACTTAAACCGCGTTTGTTTCACATATCTATAAAAGAGCTCTAGTCACCTTTTTTATTTTACATAAGGGACAAAGATTTCAATATATGTAACATAAACATGTATTTTACATATTTCAAATTCTTTTTCACTTATGTTGAATTCTTTTTCAACATATGTAAAATACTATTTTATTTTCATATGTGAAATTCTTTATTCGTCGCATGATAGAATATTCACTCCATATTTCTCACGGTAATTGGCATTTTTCAGAATAGGATGTATGGTTTCGTGTTTCAGTCGTTGTTTGTTATGTGGGTGTATTTCTACTTTTGGCAGTCTGTGCTTTGTTGTTGTTGTAATCTCGTAAACTTTTTTGTTTATATGTAAAATGTAGTTTATTTTACATGAGTGAAATTCTTATTCACATATGTAAAATAGTTGGGTTTTGTAAAAAAAAATTCACATATGTTGAAAATAATTTTACATATGTTGAAAAAGAATTGTACATATGTAGAATAAGTTTTTATTTTACATCTGTGAAATTGTTTTTCACATAGATAGTGATAAATCTTTCATTTAGTAAAAAATAATTTCACATATTTGAAAAAGAGTTGTACATAAGTAAAATAAAAACACAATTAATACGACATATGTAGAATAAAGGTAGAAGGGATAAAACGGCTTGCCATAGGCGTGGTGGTTGAAGTTTTAGGGGAAGATTTGTAAATTTAATAGACAATTAGAACATATGTGAGTTTTGAATGACATCAAAAGACTGTGTTTCTGTTTCCGATTTTCTAATAATGTTATGTTTTCCTCTATATCGAACAGAGCTACAGTACGCCATCTTTCAAGACGTTTCTGAGTACCGATGTTGGCAGACGAACTTTTCCGCCACCAGCAACCAATCCACAGTCTACCCTTAAAGTGTTAGGTAATGGCAAATGTAATGACGTCACAGGATGCGTGTGCGGAAATGACGACAAGAAGGTAGACTAATCTGACATGACTTATTAACAGGCCTAAATGGATGGATCAAACGTAATTACTGATCCCTAAAATGATGTCCTAGATTGAAACATCAACTGATTATGAAATTTAATTTATTTCTGATATTCAATTGGTTATGTTATTTTACCTTGACTGGAGGATGTTAAAAAATTTCAAATTAATATATGTCTGTCGTAATTCGGTGTAGAGTATAAATGCTTGGGACCTCTTGAGTTTAGAAGAAAAAACAATTGCGCAAACCCACTTCTCTTTCAAATACCATAATAAATTTTATCCTGGATTGTACCTTTGATCAATCTCTGATTTTACTTGATTATATGTAGAATCCACTTGATTAAATCCGATATGTTTTGATGTGCCTAGACAATGGAGAAGATCTGTCTGTTCCGAAGCCCTAAGTGTGATTCTCCTAATTGCCATAAACCTCTCAGGCCGACTGGATCCTGTTGTGATTTGTGCGGTAAAGTTGATATATTTGGAATAAATGAAGAGAGAAAATAATTGCTTGCCGGGGTTTTCAGTCGGTGCTCTGTACTGCATATTTTATCGTTAAATCTAAATGGTCCCAATACCAGAAGTCCTATCGGTTATTCGTTTGTTTGATTGTGATTTACCGTCGTGCTCAAGGGTATTTCACTTATATGACGACGGTTTGTCCACTTCACACCTTACCTTACTTAAATTCGGTAGCAAACCGGGCGGCCGCCTGGTAAAAAATACCCTTGCGTTTGCTGGAGCCACATGTTGTGACTCACTGATATACCTGATGGTCAACAGGCTGACTCAATCCCGTGGACGGTTCATCGAAGTAGGATTAATAGGCAGACACGCTAGCCACTAAGCCACGAACACGGGGTATTCTATTGGAGGTATACGGTGATAGGGTAGGGTGATATACAAAATCTGATTAAACGAATAATATGTATAAACATCATATTGTTATGGACTTGAAAGAGATGGCCACATCCTTTTAAATGGTTTATCGGTGAACAAGAGTGGCAAGTCACAAACTGAATATGACCTTTAACTTGGTTCATTACTGGACAAGAATACCATGTTCGCACTTTGGCTATTTGAAAACCAACATCTTTCTTAACTTAACAAACTAAAAGAATTCGTACTTTTATTTTCCAGGTGCCATATTGACCATAACGTACGGAAATGGATTTCGTTTTAACTTTCTGCGTGACTCAATAAAATCTGACTTTATAACCGGAAAGGTAACGTCTTCTAAATTGTTTTTTTAAATGTCTGTGTTAGTCACACATTAAATGTACGCATTGATTGAGGTTGGATTTTATTATTGGGTAATTTGTAAAGTACACGGAATTTAAATCAAAACTCTTTGACTTATGCACTATATTTTTTATTTCAAATTATTTCAACTTTAATCGTTCCGGTGACTTCAATATTGAATTCCCACAATGTTGCGCGTGGTGCTCGTGCCTCATTTGACATTTTCAGTTATATCTTGCAGATGTGTTTAAAGAGTGCTCGCTATATATCAGTCTTTACGGTTGTAAATGTATACACCATATAAGCCTGTCTGCTTACCTGAGACGACTGACATTAAACGTGTTTACAATGTGTTTATCTAATGTTTATTATTAAATATTTAGCAAGCCATTGACGTTGACTCGTTGTAGACTAACACTGGAAGTATCAAATACATCGTATCGAAGACGAGCGATAAGAAGATACAGATGGTCTTAACAGATTCAGCTGGGAATGATAGTATACCTGTCGCCAAGGCTATTCAATCTGCTCTACAGAAAGGTCGGTATAGCATCGGAAAATGGGAGACACACTGGGGGATCTAGGTGACCGGTATTTGCCGCTGGCGATTTGGTGCCTTACTTTTTAAAAAATAGCTATTAATATTCATTTTCTAAACGACACGAAAATTATTTCAAGGGATACGGTAATCCGATACCAATTTCCTATATGTAATTGACTATCGATGATCACATATGACGTCGATTCCAACCGTAATCCTGATGCACCATGCGAAAACGGGCCCGCAATCGTGGCTTTGTGGTAGCGTGTGCGCTTACTTATCCTACTTCACGGAATCGAGTCCGTTTGTCGACCATCAGACATATGAGTGAGTCACACGAAGCGGCTCTGGTAATCGCGGGGGTGTTTTTTGTACGAGGTTTCTTTCAGTTTTCCACCGTGATTAGGCAAGGAGCAGTGTGAAGAGGTCAATCCGTCGGCATATAACTGAAATATCCTTGAGTATGACGTTAGACCCCAATCGAACAAAAAAACAAAAAACATGCGAGTACAACGATAAAATGTATTTTGCTATGCTTGAAAATAGATGCTCCTGCCCTCCTAGACTCGATACAAACATAACTTCTGTTTAGCCTTTTGCTCACTGGCCAGCGGCAATTGATGCACATCCTTTTGTTTGTATGGGGCTGACAAAACTATATGATTTGTTCGAGGTTGGTCAGAATAGGGTCTCTGCTAACAGTGTTACTAAGGTCATATCTAAGGCGCTGGTCATTCAACAAGCTGTCTGAAAATACATTTTCTCCGAAACTAATGAAAGTCTTTATGAAGATTTGGAGTAGAAACAACAGTAATAATAATAGAAGATTTTTATTGGATGTTTAAAAGTAAACCTGGAGAAGTGGGCATTCTTTTATCAGAAGATATAAGGAAAGGTTTTGCATAAAGGCGATGACTAATGAGAGTATATATGATCATACGTGTACTTATGTCTTGAGTAATGCTGGTTTTGAATTTGATGAATGGGACTGATCTGTCTCTACCATAACCAATGGGGTGACCTCTGTCATTATAAGAACAAAGCCATATGGAGTGTCGTAAACTCAAGGCAACAAAATAAATTAATAGCTGTAAAACGGTATCGAGTCCGTCTGTCGACCATCAGGTAAATGAGTGAGACACAATGTGACTTCGGCAATCGCAGGGGTGGTTTTATGAGGGTTCGTCCCCGTCCCAATCAAGCAAACAAGCGCATGTATTAAATGGGATTACACATTTAGTAGTCATATGGGATGATAACTCATTTGATGCACCTGTTAACGTGTAATGAGAATTAAATCCCCTGCTAATGTGATATATATTTGCTCTTTGGTTCATGTTGTATGGAAAGTATTAAAACACTTGGGATCATCCCATTTGACAAATTATGTTCAATTCATGGTTTGGTATTATGTTGGTGGTAACGTGGAAAGCAGCACCAATAACCCCCC
>JAVFBX010180803.1:0-14547 GCA_034783855.1 Mopalia kennerleyi
AGCCCCAGAACAACACTGCGTCGTCTTCGTTCAGCTGGTTTACGACCTTACCGCCCCTTCCGTGGGATGGCCTTGACTCTTTTACACCGTCAACGCAGATTGCGATGGGCACATATTGTATGTCGGTGGCAGCGACGTGACTGGGAGAGAGTGCTGTTTACAGACGAGAGCAGGTTCTGTCTATTCAGGAACGATGGCAGAGTTCGAGTTTTCTGACGAAGAGACGAGCGTCTCGCGCCAAACTGCGTAACAGAGGTTCATCCGTTTGGAGGCGGAGGCGTCATGGTAGTTTATATAACTTTATCATATAGTTATGACTTCCAATGCTATTCTGTTTATCCATTGTACGTGACTGGACTGGAATATTTTTCTGTGGGCCAAGTGGTAAAACTGTTTTTTGTTTTACACTGCAACTATACTAGAGCAGGGGGCAAGTCCGCCTTAGGAACTTAAAGCACTAGATTGTGCACATGCAACTCCTCGGGGACTTTGGACAGAGTTCAGTAATCTTTAGTTGTCATAAATAGTATTAAGTTTGGACTTTATTATAAATGAACTTTCATTTATTTCAAAACTGATTCTGAGTTTGATATTACATTTTTCCATGTGGTAATTAACCACATGGCATTGCTGGTGCCGACTTTGTTGACAAAACTTCATGAATATTGCTTCTTCGAATGCTGTAAAGTAAACCCAGAGCCCAGAAGACGCGGAGAGTGGTTATTTATTTTTTGTGCACAACATTCAAATGTCTAGGCTGTCGTAGTAAACTGCATACAAATATATTATAATTTCTATCGTCAATTAATCTCATAGCCGCAATAGCTTCCCAGATCAGCTGTGACTATGCCCATTATACCAGTGTGATACTGTCCACTCCATTTGACATAATAACCCTTGGACAATTTAAAACAGCCATGCATTACTGTCTTAGCATACTTTAAATGACACAAGTAGTGTATAAAAATGAATGCGTGATTGGTTTGGGTTTGTGCCATACTTAAGTAATAACTGTGTTAGCATACTTTAACTGACACAAGTAGTGTGTCCGTGTAAAATTGAATGCTTGATTGATTTGGGTTCTGCGCCATATTTCACTTACACGACACCACTGGCAAAACAACGACAGCACTGTATTTTATACAAAAACATAACAACAGATCAGTTTCCCGTTGCCCCTTAAGGTCTTGCTGGACCCCTTGGTCGATTTTCAGAACACCTGCTGTACTTAGTCTATTATAAATCTGAACTATATATATGGATATATTTTTGGAAAGCTTAAATACTCAGAAATACATATTTCTGCATGTTAAGAAAATCCAATAATTATTTCTAAAAATATTGCAAAAATGTCTACAGAACAAATTAGACTGAATTTTTCAAGGTTTATTTCTCGAAGCGGAATAACACTAAGACTCAATAGATTAGTTGACCTAGTAGAAAAGTCCTTGAACTAGTAAATGGCACCTCATTTTTTTTAAATTTTGTTTAGATCGATCACAATTGTTTTTTCTGTCTATCCCACCTTGAAAAGTCTTATAAAAATGTAAAATCCAACTTTCCGAAAACATTTAAAAAAATCAAAGACGAACTTATAAGAAATGAGACTAGGTCGTACCGTGCTATTTACAATGGTACAAATTTGATGTCTCTACCATGAATAGTTTTCTAGAAATCCGCCATGGAAAATGTAGTGTCTGCTTAAAACTGAAGTGCCAGAAATAGGCAATTAAAGTTTTGCGACTTAAATACTTGATCATTGGGAAGTTAAATTAAAGGCTAAACTTTAACTGTTGATAAATAGAATATCGATTAATTTTTTCACTGACATATAGTTTGAATACCTAACTTTTAATTTAAGCGATAAAAAAAATTGGTTCATTTTGAGCCCAAGGGGTCCAGCGAGACCTTAATTAGTTCAAATCAAACGTTGTATTGTATATGGACAAAGTCAGAGGGGAACCATTTAGATGTAATGTTGGAAGCTTTACGGTCCGGAAGTGGAAGCGTTTTTAAAGTAGGCGCTCATATTAGCAGCATCAAAACTTTGAAATAAGATACTGTCCCGAATTATCCCGAAGTGATTTAAATCCTCTACACTGCTCCAATAATAACAAAGACAGCATGAACCAATGTGTCATACTGTTATTGCGCGTCTGTTAGGCTTACTGTTTTTCGTAAAGAATTATTACATATTATTTATGAGCTTGGGTACCTGGGAAGACCGGGATTAATCGACGAGAAGTTGAATTGGGAATCTAAGACGGTGCGTAAAGGGGACATATGAAAAAGGACATGTCAGATACAGATGTTTCACCAAGTGAATTGACGCAGGCCTGATCTGTCCCCCTATCTCAGACTGACACACTTAACTACAACACGTGCTTTACAAATGTCACGTGCACTCCATTCGTCATTAACTAAAGTAATCATTGAACAATGGTGACCTCTTGGGCTGCTAGAAACAATACAGAACCACTCTGAAGTTAGCGACACTAGTCATTGTGGCATTCTTTATTGACACAACCTTATAGAGGTTCTTGACATCGACATGGAAGAGTAGCCAGGGCTATTATATGTGCCTCACAATGACTAGTTACGGAAGGGTCCAGTGCATGGAGAGGCTTAAACGCGACATATGCAAAGAATGTCCACTGCAAAAAGCACTCAACTTTGATTTTCTCGTTTCGCCTCTAGGGTCATTAAAAATTGAACAGCAACAAGGATGATATTTTATGGACAGAATATTATGGCTCAAATGTTGTACTTCATATGCTGGCTAATGCTTAACGGTATATTGACACTTTAATATCTGCTTCTCTCGGACTTTATTGCGCTTGTGGTCCTCTTACGCAACATGATTGTGAAATTGTTTGTATGAAGAAGCTTTACTTTATACAAAACCGAATCTTATGAAATCATAAATCTGTTCCTGACGATGACTTAAGAGTGTTGCCGAAATATAGAAATATCACAATGAACTCAGTCTTCACAGTTCCCTTCATATTGATTTGTGCTGAACGATTCTGTGGTTTTACTGTGAGTCCTTTTTGTTGGGGCAACTTCAGTAAAATGGCCAAGTTAGCATGTCCGTGTAACGTACACTAAGCTTATTGCGGGTGTTTTAGGAAGTTTACCTGATGCTTTCTGAGCTAAAGAGAAATACGAAGCCGATGTGTTTGAGCTGCATTTGTATTGTCCTGTGAGTGTCGTGCATTTGTCCTATGATGTTTTTGTTTGTTGTGATGTTGTTCATTAAAATACCCTGATTTTCTCCAGAACAAGTTGGTTAGACCAATGAACAATATTTGCAATCCTGTCAAACCAATGCTACACCATTGGGCTGAAGAAAAAAACCCATTAACACAGAATATGAGTTTTGTACAATTTGTGAAATTGCTTTTTCCGATATGGAAATATACTCTCTCAAATTGTTTCCTTAATAAAGAATAAACATCCATTCTAATATGGTGTAAGATTCCCTACAATATATAATTTCTTATGAAATCCCCTTTATTGGCATCGACCTGTTATTTATTATTGACGCCATCTGCAAAATCCCTGTGAATCATTAATGAGGAGAGATTTTATTGAGGAGGACCCTTAAGGTGTTATGGTGCCATTACTAGGTACACGGGAACATTAAAGCTGCCTATTGGCTATTATAAGGAACACAAGACATTATGACAAGAGGGGATGTTCTGAATAAATCATCGTATTATTTTGGGGAATATTTTCCTTCGTCGAAATATGTGACGCCTGTTTCATCCAGACATATCGGTTTAATTGTTTCTTCATTTGTTGAATTTATAGACAGGACACTTCCTGTTTGAGACTTATTGTTATATTATATTAATTGATATAAGTATATAAAACAAAACAATATTCCAACGTATGAGTAACGAGAAAGACTCCAGCAGACTGGCCTATCCGATATTTCTAACTATACAGCATTCAGAGATCCACATCGTATTTGCTACTTATTTCTTAACTTTATGAAAGCTCAATTAATTTGTAGGAACTTTAAGATGGTATTGATATTTTCGTGACAGTAGGATATCAACCGAAATGATACCAAAGGCGAAATGGAGAAAAAGGTATTTAAAAAAAGCCCAAGGGAATATTGCATCATTAAGATGGGAAATACTTGATGCCAATTCCACAAAGAATGAATTTCCACTGTTTTTATGGTATCAAACCTCTCCTAAGCGCCATAAGTATGAGGTTGATGAGGCAGTGCTCTGGCATGGTTTGACCTCCTGACGTTTAATTTCCTCCCGGTAAGACAATTGGGTTGGGCATCACAGACTGTTAGATCAGTACCGATGCGGTATCATATTATCAGTTTCTTATACAATTTGCAAACATGGTAATACAGTCTTTTATTGATTTGATGAAATATTATCTTATCTCCATATCATTGTCTATTATGTAAGAAATTATGATCACCAAGAGAGCTGATTTAGACACGACATGGAGAATAGTTCATGGAAGGGAAAACTCAAATGATCTATTTCTGTAGGCAGGTTAACACGTGTTGATATCTGTTATGATTGATATTCACTAGCGGTTCGTCTGAAATTGACTTGCTAATTCTCACTGTTTGATGAGAAACCGATTGTGTTTTTTATTTCCTTCTTTAGATTTAACCAATGCTCCTCTCTGCAATAAAATGCATGTAGGTAAAACGGGCATCATTGCTTGTGTTGATTTTGCTCTCTAAGTTCTTAATCGAACTATATCTATTTTATAATTGCACCTTTAACATTGGGTATGCTTAAACTACAGTCAAATTCATCACAAGACATATGAAGTCTGTTTATAGTAGGTCTGCCTTGAACAGTTCTACAGTTCTAGATAGTTTTTTGGAAACTTCATAAATATATGTTGACCATGTGAGTTTGTTATTTATGGTAGTGCGAAGAGATTTAAAGGTGTCAATTGGTTAATTTTTTCATCCAGATTTATATCATATTTAATGTTGTATCGATGTTATTCTTCTAGAATGATTTACATGAAAATATTACCTTTATGATATTTACTGCTGATTTGTTTCATGTTAGCCCGTTGTAAATTTGATTCATTTCCGGATTCAGTATGCAGTATAGTTGAAAGGGACACACGTGACTCAAAACTACACACGTGTCATCTGCAAATAATAAGACGTCAAGTTGGGTACAATTGGTAATAATATTTATGTACATGAGAAAGAGTACAAGACCGAGTACCGAGCCTTGTGGAACACCGATAATTATACTTATGCAAATTAACATAATTCAGTTCCAGTCGATGCTTGTGTCGTTATTATCACTCCATGTGTATAATCGTTTATTCAACATGTAAAGTCAATAAATTGAGTTTCGAATGTAATGAGAATTTGAGTAGTAGGTATTCTTGTTTGTTATACCTCTTATTGATAACTGTTGTTATCCAATAACAGCCCCTTGCTCTCCCGCCATGTGTCTGGGATCTTTTAAGCCACGAAGGCATTCCCCAGTCCGAACGGCCAGAATGCCCAATGTAAGACAGTATGGGTTGTCGTTGGAGGCGAAGATCATTTCTTCATTAGATTAACACGTTTAAAGGCAGTGTGATGATTCACTGGACTACTGTCTCTAGTTGAAAAAAAATTTGTCGTTTTCCTGAGATGATCAAATCTTTCACAAGCCTTGGCTCTATCCTCTCCACAGGATCGCATTGCAAGCCATATGATCTAACATTACATGTTCGTGATCACCAGAACAAGTGAAGCAGGGTTTATTCTCCTGGTTCTTAAATAAAGAAGAATTTCTGCTTCAGTTGTTTGATCATATTTGTCCTGTAAAATATAATGCCACGTAATGTTATCCATGGACATTTCCGGTCTAACCCTGAATGCCTAACTGTCCTGTTGCCGCATCCGATAGCCCGCCTCACCCGAGATTTTTTAATAATAGATAACCTGTGACAAGCCCTGAAGAATAATCCTTTCCTCTTCATTATTAACACTTTATACTTCCTACAGCTATAATTTCATATATAAATATCCCATCCCGACGGAATCCTCCACAACCCATGGCGGGTATGTTAGGTAGTCACAAAGTTGACTGGGTATCGTGTGTTTTATTTATTTATTTAAAGCCCATAAGATTTCTGGCTTATTTAAGTTTTTTACAATGGGAAGTGGAAATCCGTCGTGATATGACTACCAGACAATGGATTGTGAGATCAAAAACCAACCCAACCCAACACAGGCAATAATGTAATGAATTTATTTGCTCATACAGTTCGTAACCGACTCCCCGTTAAAATGATTAGGACAAGACGCTTAAGGTCATCTTATTTGTGGGACATTGGGGATCTGTAGCGGACACGACATCAAGATTAGTAAACGTCAGACGAAGCTCTCCAGCAGTTCCATAAGTAAAATTTAAGCCAACATCCTATGATATTCGAGCGCATTTAATAAAATGAGCAGACGCTGTTACCAACTTCGTAGAGTAGCGTGTGGAGCACAGCGTAACTAGAAAGAAAATAGGGCCACAGAGACAGAGAGAGTCAAAGAAACAAAGAAAAGTAATGCTTGAGCAAGGGTTACCTAGATCTGATCCCAATCAGAGATGGTACGTCGTCATAAGTTCGGCGTAAAACTTACATAAAAACAAAGCTTTAATACAATATACATCTCGAAAAGTAGGTAATCTGTCATGAAAGAAAAAAAATTAATATATTAATCTGTAGAACGCTTAAAAGATATAAAAAATATCCCACATTTATTACAATTTCCACCAGATCTTCAGTGTAATTTACAATAGATCATTACGTGGACAACACCAATAATGCTTTAGGCATTGTATCAAATACTCTTGATTGCACTAGCTGATTATGTTCTGATATTGAGGTTTGATTGGATGAACGAAAATGAAAGGCCATTGTTACTTCATCAATATGCTAGGATTCCGAGATCAAAACACATTACAGTCAAAGCAAGTATTGGATCAGTGTCCATCTAAGGTAATAAAATTCGATGCTCATCATATGACTGAGAACATTGCTATCGTAATTGTTGAATTCCCTTTAACAGCATCGATAGCTGTAAGGGTATAGTTACATACCTTTGTCTGCGTGGGAGTTGATATCTTCCTTAGTTATTATCCTTACTGTATTATTTAATAGTGAGATTTGAACGATTTCAACATAAAGTATAATGGTACGTATGTAACATCTTTATACTGGTAATACAGCAACAATTTGTAGAAGTTGCCAAGACTAGAAAAGTCGTACTTCTGTTATTGGAAAACAAAATACTGAAAAGCCCTAACATTGACAATTGTTAGAATCAGAATCATCAATTAAAACACTTCTTGTGTGTGTGTGTTATTATCGCCACCACCATACTTTTGAATACAAAAGAGAAACTATAATAACACACCTCGTATTATCTTGCACCAACTAGTAAATCCGACGACCGTCTTTGGTTACATCAGCTAAAAAGTTCAGTTTGATGTATAGATATGGGAATAATTGACAATTATTTGCTGAACGACCAGATTCCTGAACTTTTTCAACTGATGACAGTGAATTAACACTAAATACTTAATTAGTGGAAATGTGTTACTATAATGAGCTGGCGTCATTGAAGTGAGAAAGCAATCCGATTTTTCTGATTTCATTAGACATTCCTATGGAAGAGCGGAGAATCCAATACGAATATTAATTGAATATAAAACAGTTCTATTTCAAAGTCACGTATTTATATCAAGGTGGTAGTAAAATATGCAGGAATCTAAACAGAGAAATAGTGAAAGATGTCCTTGGGCATAGGAATCTTTGTGGGTTTCCCTAAATTAGGAGTGTAGCTTCGGGCGAATGGTGGACAGTTTGGATATTAGGTGCCGTCAGAACTCCGCCTTAAGGCTCATTGAAGTAATAAAATTGGTAAAGTTTGTTCCAGTTTTGTGATCAAGGGAATCAAAGAGAGAGTGAGTCAGAGTTAAATGTTATAGTAACGAATTCTGGGGAGCTGAAATCCACAAACAAATGGCATAGGAAGGGATTTGCAAAATATAGTAGAAGTATACAAAGTCAAAGAATCCATTATTGTTACTCAGCAATAACAACAAAAAGGTATAACTAAGATTAAGATTAAGATTAAGATTAAACCTATACTGGAAAAAAGGAATCAAATAACGCCATTGTCAATGCACACGTCTCCCCAAGCTTACACAGGGACCTGCATGGAGTAATATTACAAAAAGCCTTAAAAACAGCACTTCTGTTCTGAAACTGTTTCTTCTATGGTAGTTTTATAAGGAAATCTGACTGAAATCCTGATTAAATTGGCATGTATAATAAACACATCTTAGACAATGATACATAAGCGACAGTTCAGAACTCATTCAGCTTATTGCACAAACATTCATTTGCCGTTAACTCAACTGTAAACAAATAATTTCAGAGGCTATGGAATGGGAATTTCCCTCTATAGCTTTGTTATTCCCCTGTCCCTAGGGTATGACATTGTGGGGATTACTATGTCAATACCCATATCATATAGGAAATGGTGTTAAGGATGTATAGTGCAATTCTGATATTTAAAAACAATACAAAGGTACTATGATACAAATGAATCGGCTAACTGCTCAAATACATATTTTCTTTGATATCTGAAGTGAAGTTACAGGGTGTTTTGAAATCGGCTGGTGTGCCAACTAATTACTAATCGCGATCAGCACAGTTTGTTACAGAACAGAAGGGTCGTTATAATCGGGTGAATTAGTGTCAGTGGCTGGCTCATCAGTCATAGACTCATATAAGTTGCCCCTTGATCTGAAAATTACATAAGAAGTCCATTATCACTTTCAGACCGGCTTAAATATTTAATAGCAAAGATACTGATAATCTAATGCTCGCATAATTCACAGGGCCATTGTCAATGCAATGGGGGCAATTTGTGTGAATGTATCATTTAAACGGCAAGCCATCAATACCAACGTCAATCCAGCTTGTATAAGTACGTCCAACTTTTGGAACACATATAAACTTAAACTGGAAACTAAAACACTAAAACTACGTCATATCTTGAAATACGGATTTAGCACTGTCTGTATATACCAACGCTCCCAGGTAAAGATTTAGTAATCTCTCCCATGATGGTGAACCGATAGAAGTCTCTCCTATGATTTTGTTCAGCTCCCTGGTAGGCAGATAATAGTCTCTCCTATTATGTTCTTCGGCTAACTGGGAAGCAGATATAATTCTCTCCTGTGATGTTCTTCAGCTCCCTGGTAAGCAGATAATAGTATCTCCTATGATTCTGTTCAGCTCCCTGGTAAGCAGATAAAAGTCTCTCCTATGCCTTTGTTCAGCTCCCTGGTAAGCAGATAATAGTCTATCCTGTGTTTTTGTTCAGCTCCCTGGTAAGCAGATAATAGTCTCTCCTATGATTTTGTTCGGTAAACTGGTAAGTCTCTCCTGTTAAAGTTGTGAACTCTCTCCTGGAATCATGAGAGGACATAGTTTTCTCATAAAATAGAACGATCACATCTCTATAGTTGTATTAATAGCTAAACTATTCAGGTAAAGTCCAATGTTATGTGAACAGAGACCAGTAAATACTCAATCTACATTACCCGGCTAGGAAATGGATTCTTATGGATTAAACGTTTTTCTTCATGGGTCGATGACGAATCGTTTAAACGATTCCAGTTACGACATCGAAATGCCGTCCAGTTATCAGCCATACGCTGAAATTCTCAACCATCTTGTTTTATTTGATTCCAATTATAGCCCACTAAGTGCCGCTGACAGATCCTTTCCAAAGCTGTTTAGATGGGTAGTAATACCATTTTGTAACTATTACAAAAAAATGTCAGCACTGAATGTTGGCCATTATCCCGGGATATTATAATAACAGACCGACCTATAGGGCCACGAGATGGTGGTTCCCGCTATCAAGACGATGTTATTCTATTAACCCCGTTGGACGATCGATAAACCGACTAGTTCTTCCTTTCACATTCAGTTAAAGTTTAATAAACTCAATTTGTTCGTAGTTCAGCAGCAATGTTTAAGTCAATACCCATGAAATGATCGAGGTCTTACAATATCCTAACGACTAAGCGAGTCAATGTAATTACAAGACACAATCGATTGGCAGTCAGCGAATCCTATACAAATGTAAGCCGAGAAGCAAATTACACTACCGACATAAAACATGGAATGGTTGCATGAAATCGAACGAACACATTTGTAGTAAAAGTGGCTCATAAGAACTTAACACACTATTCACAACAACATATATAAAATAACTGTATATAGGCCTATTCCGCAATAATAAATATATCAGCTATATTTAAAAAAAATGAAATGCAGATGTAATCTCTAAGTTGGTTCAGATAGCATGTTTTGGGATAAGATTTGCATCTCTCTGAGTTTAACCGCGTCTTTAAGCTACTTAATTGATATAATACCGGTGTCTGCTAGTTACAGAGAGTCTTTGTCGCCGACAACACACTGTCGGATACCCTGGATCCTCCTCGGTACACCGTGGCCAGGGCACCTAGTCATTGATTTGACTGTTATAGCTTTTATTGTTGTAGTGCAATATCAGACATAAATTTTCGACAATTTTAACATCTTCATTTTGACTCGATCTTAAATCTCAAGTGAGAATACCTACACTTTACAAAGACGCCACGTACGACGATCAGCTCGATAAATATTTAAAACTAAAGGCATATTTTTCTCTTAAGACGTTGTGGTTATTTGATTTTTTTTACAATTACCAAGAAATTACATAAAAACAAAATCAAGATCAAAACAAACAGCTCGGGTCTGAAACAAAATAGTTGTCTGATTATGTTATTTTAGAGGAAACCCTTAGAGTTAACTCAGGCCAAATTGTTTTTCGTAAAGTCAGAGGAAATCAATTGGGTTAAGTCAGGGGAAATTATTTGGGTTATGTCAGGTAAAAGTATTTGGGTTATGTCAGGTGAAATCATTTAGGTAAAGTCAGAGGAAGTCAGGGGAAATTATTTGGGTTAAGTCAGGGGAAATTATTTGGGTTAAGTCAGGTGAAATCAATTGGGTTATGTCGGGGGAAATCAATTGGGTTATGTCAGGGGAAATCATTTGGGTTAAGTCAGAGGAAATCATTGGGGGGTAAGTAAGGTGAAATTATTTGGGTTAAGGCAGGGGAAGTCAGGGGAAATTATTTGGCTAAAGTCAGATGAATTGTTGGGTTTAAGCCAGGGGAAATTATTTGGGCTAAGTCGGAGTGAAGCACCTGTTTGGAGGACTGAAGCCTGTGTTAGATGGAATGAAGCACTGTTAGATGGAATTAAGCTACTGCTAGATTGATTGAAGCACATATTAGGTGGAGTGAAGCACCTGTTTGGTGAATTGAAGCCTGTGTTAGATGGAATGAAGCACTGTTAGGTGGATTGAATCACCTGCGAGATTGATTGAAGCCTGTGCTAGGTGGAGTGAAGCACCTGTTAGATGATTGAAGCACATTTAGTGTGGAATGAAGCACCAGTTACGTGTAAAGAAGCACCAGGTAGATGGTTTGAAGTAACTTTTAACTTGAGTAAAGAACCTGTTGGGTAGATTGAAGCAGTTGTTTGGTGGATTGAAGCACCTGTCAATTGGAGCGAAGCATCTGTTAGGTGGATTGAAGCGCCTGTCCGCCGGAATGAAGCACTTGTTGGATTGATTGAAACACATGTTAGGTGGATTGAAGCACCCGTCAGGTGGATGAAGCGCCTGTTTGCTGGATTGTGGCGCCTGTTTGGTGGATTGAAGTACCTGAGTACAGATGTCACTGGTGAATTCCAACTTCTCAATTATTAATGGTGAGCTTTTCCAACAGCATCGATCTGTTTTTAAAATGTGTGTAATTGCAGGCTTTTCCTCTGAATCAGACATGATGGTAACAGGTTAGGTGGAGTGAAGCATCTGTTAGATTGATTGAAACACATTTTAGGTGGATTTATGTTGTTACATGTATCTTGGTGCCTTTTGTTCTCCTCTGACGGGAAATTTAAAATATTGGGATTCAATTTCAAGAAGCCTGCTCAGCGGAAAGTGAATTATTTCACTTTAATGTTGACTCATATTTGTCTCTTAGGAATCCCATGGCAGTTAGAAAGATCCGCGAAGAAGTCGGTGTCTTCCCCTCGGGCAAAATTCCGGGCATGGAATTAGGGTACCTCAAATTCTGCATTGATGCTGCCAAAGTCGGCAGCCACCTGTCCGTCATCTTGTCGAGACAAGTTGAGTCATGATGTGAAACTATATTTCTAGGATCTGAGATTCTAAACCTATCTGGCTTGCCTCGGAAAGATGCTTGTCCATAAGACCACTGGGTTATCTAGGCAAACGTTTCTTTAGTGTCGTCAACATCAATCAAAGCAATGGTTATTTAAGTGTCAATCAACATCTATCAAATCAATGATTAGTTTATTGTCGTGAAGACCGGTGGTGTCGCGAACACCGATCAGAGCAATAATAACGTTGTGTATTAGTTAGATCTGTGTCGAGAACACCTATCAGAGCAATAATATTTCTGTGTATTAGTTAGATCTGTGTCGTGAACACCGATCAGAGCGATACTAATTCTTTTTATATGTTAGATCTGTGTCGTGAACACCGTTCACAGCAATAATTTTTGTGTGCATTAGTTAGATCTGTGTCGTGAACACCGATCAGAGCAATACTAATGTTGTGTATTAGTTAGATCTGTGTCGTCAACACCGATCAGAGCAATAATAATTATGTGTATTAGTTAGATCTGTGTCGTGAACACCGACCAGAGCAATAATAATTCTGTGTATATGTTAGATCTGTGTCGTGAACACCGATCAGAGCAATAATAATTCTGTGTATTAGTTAAAGCTGTGTCATGAACACCGACCAGAGCAATACTAATTCTGTGTATATGTTACATGTAGATCTGTGTCGTGAACACCGATCAGAACAATAATAATTCTGTGTATTAGTTAGATCTGTGTCGCGAACACCGATCAGAGCAATAATAATTCTGCGTATTAGTTAGATCTGTGTCGCGAACACCGATCAGAGCAATAATAATTCTGTGTATTAGTTAGATCTGTGTCGTGAACACCGATCAGAGCAATAATAATTCTGTGTATAAGTTAGATCTGTGTCTTCAACACCGATCAGAGTGCTCCTTGTTTGCGTTCTAATTCCGTCAAACAGACAAGGCAAGTGGGACACACTGTACAGATAACATAAATGGCTATCTGCAAAGGGAAATTATTAGTGTCGTTAAGGAATAGAATTTTAACTGTATTGTCGTTAATGTGAGAAAATGCATTCTTTGTTCGAACTGTTTCCAGATCAGAAATGTATTCTGTTTAAACCAAGAAAGTGGTATGCTTAATTAACGTGAGTACTATATGGAGATAGTGAACCTGTTCTGTAAAAATTGATGTAAGTGTTGTCAACAAAGAGTAATATATCATGGAAACGGAGAGCTACAAAGACTATTACAACTTTCAGGCTGAAAATGTGATGATAAAATTTATGAAAATTTGAGACATTAATACCGTGACTCAGAATATCGTGTAGAATCGTGTTAATCGACGGGAGAACTGATCCCAGCCTCCAGCGATTAGCCATCGTCTCTGGTCGTCATAAATACAGGCGCTCTAATCACCAGGCTAGCAAAGATGTCTTCGCTCGTTGGCAAACCCGACACGCACTGGATAAATAAAGCACGGCCTGGCTTCTTAGACAGAAGACCCAACCAAGTAACAGTCGGATATCAGCGCTCTTATGATGAAACAACAAGTCTATCAGAAACAGCAGAGAATAATATTAATACCGTTCAATCATTTTCCAAGGCAATAAAGAAACCATTGATGGGAATCAAAAAAAGTGTTACTTAAGT
Organism: Mopalia kennerleyi; assembly: GCA_034783855.1. NCBI lineage: Eukaryota > Metazoa > Mollusca > Polyplacophora > Chitonida > Mopaliidae > Mopalia > Mopalia kennerleyi. Next base: position 13,895 of record JAVFBX010180803.1, read on the forward strand.
TGTTTTGTACCCAAAAATTGGTATGCATTTGGTTCCAGGTGCGAATACGATGTCCTGTATAACAACAAATAAACTTGCGTAACGTGATCGAGGTGAAAATCCGTAGCCCCTGAAAGTTACATCATAAGAGGGAAAGGAATCGGATGCAGCTGCGGAGAGGAACTAGGTTTACGAAGACTTTTGAGAGTGTAGATGTTGTGGGTCACAATATAGTAATCCAACTGTAAAGTTCATAAGTGGAACATTATGCGATAAATATATTTTAGAATAAACATATATATAGTCGGTGACTTACAGTATATATAAAATGATTTTATTGAACATTCAGCTTTCAATTTCCTTGGGGTGTAGTTGTAGAAGACAAGCACAGTATGCGTGATAACATCACCATGTTTGTGCCATGTAACGTCAAAGAACCACCACATTGTGATAAGCTTCATGCAGTCGGAAAGAAAGTATTTTTAAGTTGTAAACATTTTGTTTTAAATGTAATGTAATTATGAAATAACTTGATTTGGAATTCCAAAGTTCCAATGCCAAAAGATGTGAACTAAGGTAGCTCGTTCCGTCGCAGCTGTAAATGTAATCGCGAAACACACGTCTTTGTTTTGGGTAACATTTGTTTTGTTGGGGGAAGGGGGGGGGGGGGGGGG
>JAVFBX010180814.1:0-10216 GCA_034783855.1 Mopalia kennerleyi
CATGAGGCATCGTTGAATAGATTGCATTGTGCTCTTTACAGTATGTAACATAAATAGTTTTCTAGAAATACTGTAGGGTCTGCTTAAAACTGTAGTGCCGGAAATAGGCAATTAAAGTTTTGGCACTTTAGGCCCAAATTTCATTTGTTTGATATTAGAATTTCGAATTATTTTTCTCACCAACATATAATTTGAGTACCTAAGAATTTGGTTCATTTTTAACCCAAGAGGTCCAGCAAGACCTTAATTGAAATAAAACAGTCTACTTATATGGATCAATAACTCTGAGACACAAATATGATATCAACAACGTATGAACCTGATAAAGAACCCTACAAACAAATTGATTGTTTTTACAGCACAACCTGAATTCACGGTTATAAGAAAGTTAACAAACCAGCGTTGCGCTACTGTCAAGTGACGAATATCTGAAAGGGTGTTTTCCCCCCAATCTAGCGACGATTAACACTGATTTAGGACTCTACCGCTAGTCACGATTAAAAAGTGCGGCTCTTATCTTTCCGCGACTTTTGCGGTTATTTGCAAAGGATAAGACCCATCATAGCATACAAGAGAAACAAAAATCTGAAGGACCTACTGGATAAGGCGAAACTTCCCTCTGTATCTGACAGGTTGTAACGCTAATACTCTTTAAAAGATATATTTAATCTCTATATCTCTGAAATATCAATTTGTAGGCTGATGTATTCCAAACCCGTACCTGAATATTGTGTTGGCTACATATTTAACAGTATTTTATACATCATATTAATGGCCATTACCTTCTCTCGAGATGTCCATAGGTTAGCCATAACACAACTCGAGATTAAAGTTTATTAAGAAACTTGTCTCTGGGAGTATATCTAGAACACAAAATGGGTCATCGATTTAATTAATCTATATCCCTGTGCCAGTGTGATTGCTTTTTAATAAATATATTTCTAACTTTAAGATTCTTAGTATAATCTTATATTATGATTCATTTTATTTTATATGGCATACTAAACAAAAAAATCAAACGCTATTTTTAAATGGACCTTTGTTTATACCTCTTATTTTTCTTAGATGGTTGGATATTTTTTCTTCAAATTTACATGTATTTGTAAATAAGTATAGATAAAAAGGGAAGACGGAATTTTACATGTGAAATCTAAAAATTAAGTTAGGTCCCGGGGACGCACAGATAAAAGAGCCCACAGTTTGACATACACTCTTCCACTTGAAAGTGGTACCAGCATACAGGTTTGCAAGATAATGTTTTTAAACACGTTAGATGTTTCAGATACAATGGTATTGTGTAACCTAAAAGTTGCAAAACATAATATTGTTGATGCAAGTCCACGTCCCCCTGCACATAATGCCATCCGTCAAGAGCTTATTAGCGAGGTTAAACACCACATTGAATCCTTCCCCAAAGTAGAGAGTCACTACTGCAGGGCTGACACAAAAAGAGAATTCCTGGAAGCCTCTTTAACACTAAAACAAATGTACAGAATGTACATTGCTTCTCAGACAGAGAATGGTAGGGAGACTGTGTCTGAGTACAAATATAGGCAAATATTTAATGAAAATTATAATTTGTCATTTCACCATCCCAGTAAGGATACTTGTGATACTTGTAAAAAGTACCACCCTACTCCACAGGAACAGCATGATTACGAGTCTCATCTGCGAAGAAAAATGCAGGCTCGAGACAATAAAGAAAAGGATAAGAACAATGCTAGTATTGTTAGTGCTGCTTTTGACCTTCAGCAAGTCATTACTTGTCCAAAAATTACTGTTGCTAGTGCTTATTATTTAAGAAAATTGAATCTTTACAATTTCACTATTTTGAACTTAAGGACTCTCCAGGGTACATGTTATACGTGGAATGAAAATGAATGTAACAGAGGTACGAATGATATAGCAAGTTGTGTGTGGAAGTGGTTGGAAGCAAGGGAGGTTGAAGGTGCAAAACATGTTGTGTTTTATAGTGATTGTTGTGGTGGTCAAAATAGAAATCGTCTCATGATAACAGCTTTGTTAAAATTTGTATCATGTTCCTCACAAATTGAAAAAATTGAACAAAAGTTTTTTGAGACCGGTCATTCCAAAAATGAGTGTGATAGTATGCACTCCGTTATTCAGAGGCAATACACCAAAACAGATGTGTTTTTGCCTTCTGGATACTATGAGCACATGAAAAAGGCTCAACATAAAAAGGCTTATCTGGTTCATGTCCTTACTCATAAAGACATTATGGATTTTAATGCCTTGAATGACACTTTTATGAGTAAAACTGCCTTTAATGGAATACAGAAAGTACATCATATTATGTATGAAAAGGGAGAAAACGGTGTGTCTGTTTCTTTTTCTGAGGAAATTGGTGGGGTGACTTTTAAAAAGTTGTTTTTAAAGCGAGGTAAAACCCCAAACGAATTTCATTGTGCTGAAATATCACTGGCGTACGACCGTCCTTGCGGTCTTGATGAACGAAAGAAGGCTGATCTCCTAAAGCTTGTCGAGTTTTTACCTGAAGATTGTAGGCAGTTTTATTATTCTTTGTAGTCATAGTTCCTGATTCTCTGAGGACTTCCCATTAAATCAGTGTTGAGATTGTATTTGGCTCTGCAAGCATTTTTTTTCCGATTGCCAAACTGATTCCTCTTTCTTCATTGTTAGTTTAATGTTCTGTAAAAGTGTGAGGGCTTTGACAATTGTCCTCCTTTTTGACTTTTGAACATGATCATCAGTGTTGGATGTATTATTATCCTTTTGCCTATCGCTAAATGCTTCTCGTTTTATAATATTATCGAACAGTGATGTTTGCTTTAATGTTCCATTATGCCGTTACAGTTGACTAAAATATAACTAAACAGCAATAAAGCTAGTTTTAGACACCCATTCTATGATAAAGTTTATACTGTTGTACACTTTATGTTATACATTTACCAATCGTTAACTTTTTGGCGACACTGAATTAGGCATACAGACTTCAGTTCGGAAGGTCCCGGGTTCAAGCCCCCGTTGTGCCATGTTTGGTTGTTTTCTTTAGCAATGACTTACTTTACTTTGTATTAAGCCCTTTTTGTGTCAATTCAATTTACGTTACCTTTGAAATAAAGAGTTTTAAAACAAAATTTCATTATTGCAAATACTTTTCCTTATTTCGGTCATTTTATGAGTATGTTTCGTTAAATATTTATAAAGATTGAAAAAGACGTAACTGGGTCAAATTGTTGTATCTCCGTTATATTTCATTACTACAGTTGTCGCGGTGAGAGCAAAATTGTTGTAACGTAACTAAATGTTAATGTGTCCCAAGTAACAGTATGTTTCTGCTTTGAATGGACTATCTGATAAAACTCATCAAGAAAAGTCAAGTAAGCAATACAATTTCACTCTTAAAACATTATGGAAGTCTGTTGAGGTGGAGTTCCAAATAATTGTATCTCCCATTGATTTTGTGCAAAATTGTTGTATTTCCACTAAATATGTCTTAAACACCTTTTCAAAAGCGAAATTGTGTTCTGGTGTCGAGGAATTAGTTAATTACGCTAAATCCCGTTATGAAAAATCAATAATAGTACGGCTTTGACGAAAAACTGATTTCACAGGAAGATCCAAACCTTTGGAGCAGATTATATCAAATTGATGATTTTGGAGTTACCACATTATTGCTCTATACCCGGATATAAGGGTCGGTGACGTCATTTAAGTGCATTACTATCAGGAATGTTGTGACGACAGACTACCGCCTTTCAAATACTTAGGGGTTTCAGCCTGAGTCTGAAGTCATAGTTAGATTTTGTAAGACTCTGTCGTCATTTTGACACCGAGTCAAAATCCGAGCGGCCACTGGCGTTGAGGGGTTTGACCACGTATCAAAATGACTACAGAGGTCTTTAAAACCCTAGCTATGACCGTTGTCGAGGATTTAAACACAATTCTAACCCGAAAAAAGACAGAAAAAGAGCTCTGCCGAGGCTTAAAAAATTACTCTTCCTAAATTCCCTCTTGTATGCAGGAAACTGTCAAAACAAATCAGAAATAGGAAGTTACCTCCCCTGGGATCGCGTGCTGCCACCACAACGCCATCAGACTCAGCTGATATGTAAAACAGCGAAAAACGCCCCAGAAAAGTCACCCAAAACAATTTCTCTGATATTTTGATTCCATAAATTATAGCGATTGTGAAGTAGACATGTTTTAAACTATGTTAGCGACAACAAATTCCCTATTTGTGCTGTTTGTTGTATAAAAACATGTGCAGTGGAGGCGGCCATGTTTTTTTAGCATCGGAAATTTGGTAGACGAACAATCGCACGCTGGGGTGTAACGTGTGTTTAGCCCTATGGGAATTGAAAATATCACAACACCCCAGGTTTGTTTACGAAATAATGAATTAATTAATTTAAAGTATTGGCTGTTTTTGTCTTCGCGATGGATTTTAACTATTGGTATGCTCATGCAGTGCGAGTGTGTGAAGGCAGGGAACCCGTGGAGGGCCCGAATAAACTACCTTTCCTGCCAAAATTGCGCACTCCCATTGTTATGTTTTCTTGCACACAGAACAACTATATCTGATCTGACAAGTCTCAGAGATCTCGACAGAGAATGGCGGGAGGAAAAATTCCGAAACATGAGTAAACATATACAGGATAAAATCCATCAAGTTATGGTGAGTAGCTGCTTAACTTATTTCGCAATGAAGTCATTCATCGTCTAGACGAACCATACTATTAATAACATAGATTAACCTTTTTATGGCTCTCTGTTCCCTTTACCGTTCTTGTCTTCATCAAAAATATTGTTTTCGCTGTAATTATAAGAATAACATGACCATATCCAGAAATGACAATAAAGCGTATATCGTTTTTAATTCTCGTTATTTAATATTGTATTCATAGAATCCCCCAAACTGTCAGGAAAAGAAGAAATTCTATTGTGATTTTGCGTGGGATTGTGGGTTTGGATGCGAAATTCATCACGTGATGCATTGTTTGAACACGGCACTATTCCACGGGAAACCACTCGTGTTAGTTTCCGACCAATCGTTATATTCTCGAGACGGCTGGGAAAAGACTTTCAAACCTATCAGTGATACTTGTCGGAATGTTACTTTAAATGGTGGGTCCATTTTGATAGTTAACAAATTACAATGAGGTAGGCTAAACACTTTTGGCATGCTCTGGAATGTGAAGGATTTACTGGAAACAGAAAATGAATTTTCACAGAACCATTAATAGCTTCTAAAACCAATTAAGACCCAGCGTGAGACTACTCCATAAGGGTTCTGGGAAATTTGGCAGTGGGCCCCAAGCCTTTGTTTATATTTACTTTTTTGGGACGTATATTAATCTGTTTTGATAGGAGTTGAATTCAAATCTCATCTGATGGTACAAAATGTTTTGATCGTTTGTCGAATTTTACCCAACAGCCGTGGTACACCATATTAAAGAAAAACATGACATTTATGCAATTACATTATTTTGCAGCCTATACCCTATAGTAGATCTTGTTAACAATATAACAAATGATTAGGTGTCAATTAATCTGTGTATATTTCGTTTCTTAGGCAAACATGATTCACGGATTCCAAATATTCATTTATGGGATTTACCGAACAGAAAGCATCTTCCCTTGGCCGTCCCGGAAGAGCTCGTGTCGGACCTCATGTATCTCCATGGTAACCCAGCAGTATGGTGGCTTGGTCAGCTGATCACTTATGCCTGGAGATTTCAACCTGCAGTCAGCCGATATATCAATGACGTCAAAAAGAAGATAGGCTTCAAGACACCTATAGTTGGGTAAACTGAATCAACGTTATCCAGGGATTATATACAAGTTTATAGTTATGAATCAAAGTTGTATAAACCGTATATATCGTTGGCTGGTCTTTTGATGCAAATTGAAACAAAGTTACAAACCATAGGCCAGATACATAGACGGTGGGTTTTCTAGAGTTCCTTAATTATCTTCCTCCATCGCTTCTCGCCAGGATAAAGCACAAATTCATCCTGCGTGGCGATCTCTTCGGCTGTAAGTATTGTTTTGAGGTCTACGCTAAACGCCGCTAAATGGACTGTTTTTTGTTTATCACGTGTCCATGTTCGGGGAACATGGTGGATGGCTATGGCGGGATGAAGGTTTTATATACAAAAGAAGGGTGATGTGTGAAAGAAAAAAAGCTATAAAGCGAATCATTTGGTCAAGCGACTACGTTTTCAAAGAGTTATTTCCGTTCACAACGTATTTTCGTGAATTTTATCAAATTAAAATTTGTAACAAAATAAAATAATATAAAAAAGTAGTTATCTTTATCAACACGAATACATTTAACAGGTTTCATACACGTAACTGTATTTCGTAGTTTCGGCTTAAATCACTTAACTTACGTATAATTAGCAGTTTCTCAAGCAGAAGTATGAAACCAGCCATTTCACAGTCTCCACGGCACTGAGACTTTCAGTGGACTTTCATAGTGCAAGAAATGGGGGATTTCGTTCGTTTCGCGCAGTTTGAATGTCAGAATCCACTGACACCCTTCTGAGTAAAATATAACGTTTGAAAAGCAGTAAAAACAGCGTTAGCATGATTTACCCATAATTCGACATCCAATTCATGTCGCTAGGAGGCGTTTTTTAGTGAATCATATCTGGTCTGGTCACAATGCCGTTGAGACTGCGTAATGGCTGGTTTCATACTCCTGATATTATCTTTTATGTAACTTTATCCACATACACAACTGTTCACATACATTTCCAGTTGGCTTCGTCGGCGTCAACGTAGTATCGGCAGTAGGCCATCAACTGTTGATGCCATGGTTGGTACAGTCACTCTTCTTTAGGCGACATTTCATAATTGTTGACATATGTCGGTAAGAGAATGACAGGGGTGAAAGGCAAAACAAAAAGTACCCCCTTGCGACGATTTTGAATTTAAATGAGCCAAGCATGAGGGTAGAATGCTCTTTAGATTAAGAGTTTAACGCCCCGGAGAAGCTTTGTTGGTGCATTAGTGCCGACATCTATACCCGGCATCTATACAACACAACATTAGTGTTTATTTTCATATTTTTAAGGATACATGTTAGACGGACAGACAAACTTATCAGTGAGGCGAAGTCATATACCATAGACGAATATATGAAATATGCTGAAGACTATTTCGATGAACTCGAACTTAAGGAGAAAGTGGACACAAGACGGGTTTTCATTGCTACGGATGAACCTAAAGTGATCGAGAACGCCAAACAAAAGTACGTAAAAGTCAAACTGCGCATGTGTCGCAGGTCTAACATTTTAAGTAGGTCTAATTTTGGTGATATTTTTATTTGGTTTGGACAAAAATATAAGGCGGAAGAGAATTTATCGTAGACATGCAACTTTACCGTATTCTTGTTCTTTTGGGATAACACTTTGTTAGTTTGAATTTGTTCAAACTAACAAAGTGTTATCCCCGATATAACAAAGGTTATGTTCACTTTCTCAAATACACAAATTATTCGACATTAAACTTGTGTTGTATATATTTCTAAAAAGCAATGACAGTGGCTTATGTTCTAAAACTCACAGAGACAAGTTTCTAAATAAACCTTAATTTCGAGTTGTTTTGTGATTAACCTACAGACATATCGAGAGAAGGGAATGACCATTAACACGGTGTATAAAGTATTGTTAAATATGCAGCCAACAAGAAATTCGGTATCAGCCTACAAACTGGTATTTCACAGATAACCAATGAATATATGTGTTAACGAGAATAAGTGTGACAACCTGTCAGATACAATAGCGGGAAGTTTCGCTTTAACCAGTAGGTTCTTTAATCAGAACTTAAATGATCCCCCAGATGACCGTTTAGGCACAACTCAAGGACTGTGTAGGCACAACCCAAAGACTGTATGTTCAACTCGGAGACCCTGTGGGTACAACTTGAGGACTGTGTAGGCACAACTCGAGGCACAACTTGAGGACTGTAGGCACAACTGAAGAACTGTGTACCGGTATGCCTAACTCGCGGACTATGTAAGCAAATTAAACTGGAGGATTGCATCGGCACAACTCGAGGACAGTGTAGGCACAAAGGTGAAACCTATTTACAGCTTCCGTTTTTCTTTGCATTTCAGATACCCTCATTATGAGATTATCTCATCTCCTCCGGGACTGGTCACAGATCTCAATTTACTGGCAGAGTCCGATTTCCTTGTCTGTACATTCTCATCACATGTAAGTGTATTTATACAATCTTGGAATCTTGGTACCCCGATTGAGCCGTAGTTTGAACTCCCGAAAATATATTAAGTGCTGACTGTAAAATCGTGTAAGGTTTTGCTGGCCCCCTGGATCGATTAGAAAGAAAAAAGGTTTCGAAGTCCATTATCACGCGAAATGAAGAGAGAAAAATGTGCTTGCCTCAACCCGGATCCGAACCGGATACACTAGGTAGCAAGCTCAAAGCTGTACCGACTGCACTACGGAAGCTGACGGCAGAATGAGCCCTGTAATTAACCCAGTGAAGTCGGTGATATTCTCTCAATAAAAAGCACGGACACGTGATTTCATGATATCATGCAAACAATTGATGATATCATGAAATGTACAAATGATATCATGAATTCTTTAGAGATAATGATATCTTAAAAGAATTATTGATATCATAAATAGAATTGATGATATCAGTAATGCATTTGATGATATCATTAAATCAAATCTTTTTTAACATATCATAAATTGTCTCAGGCTCAGATAATAAGGTGATTCGATCATGTGCTAAGATGGGGAATTTCAGTTTTTTTTACAAATCTAAGAGGTTGCCCCAGATTCGATCATATGCAGATTGGGAATTTCAGTTGTCGATAAATCTCAGAGGAAATTAAGTAAAAAATGGATGTTTGACACGGGAACTTGCCTTGTCACCCCATTCATGCTATCAGCTACTGTTTATTACCTGCTATATATAGCGTTGACCTCTACAGGCTGACATTCCTTGGCCAGTGATCCCTGTCATCAAAACAAGATTAAGTTGGCTGGACTCACACGCTCTGATAGGCATATTTATAAGTTCTAAAATTATAAATCCAAGAGCTTTATGTTAATCTGCATGCTCGGTAGGACTTTAGAATGTGCACCATTGTTGAAAACAAAAAAGACACATAAAAACAATTTTTTAAATGTATATAAAGGTTATTATCATGTGACAGAAGGGAGCATACGTTGTTTCGCCACATAGCCACCATCTAAGAAAATATCCTAAATTGTATTTATGATATCATAAAATCGGTTCTTTTCCATCACATGTCAAAAAGTGAGCACATATATAAAATTAATGATATGTTCAAATCAATTTATGATATCATTAATAGAATTTATGACATCATCAATAGAATCGATGATGTCATTGAAAAGCGAAAAAAAAGTAAAACGGCTTGCCATGCATAGGGACGTTAAATTAGCTTATTTCCATGTAGATATAACTCACAATTGGTTTTTACTTTAGTTAACCCGAGAGTTACTTTCTGGCATATACTAGTATATTGAATAAATAAACAGAGAAAAAAACGTGCGTCCACCAGGATTCGAACCCGGAACCTTTGTTACAAGCCCAACAATCTACCGACGGATTATATGTATACACATTGTTTGAAAAAAAAAATGGACATTCCGGATTACAAATATCTAGAATTGGAAGAGATCTTTAAAAGCGTTGGAAGATAAAATAGTATCGTGCAATTTTGTGCTATATTTCTCTGAGTGTAATTACATTACTACAAAAAAATCTGGTATCTGGTAAATTCGAACTGAAAAAACTAAATTTTGATAAGAACGACTTCAGAGGATCTATTGTCTGTCCAACGATAGAAAATGATATAAGATTTAAAAACAAACATTTTTCAGGAACATTTTTGATAAAAATCAAGGGTGCTCTTCACTAAAATCGAACGCCAACGTTATCAACAAGTTTTATGTTTCTAGATTGAATAGTTTTTAAAAAAATATGTTAACATCTATATAGAACCTGTCAAAGATTCGTCAATTCAGTCTTCATTTGATCGAACAGCATGTGGGTGACCCTATCAATCGATTATTTAGTACAGTGCCAGATTGGGAGTAGAACACAAGTTTTATGATCAGTGGAAGAACAATACAGGGCAGGTATGTGGTGTGTGTGTGTGTGGGGGGGGGGGGGGGTTGATTAGGTTTAAATTATTTTACACAAAAACAACACCACACAACTG
>JAVFBX010180825.1:0-14544 GCA_034783855.1 Mopalia kennerleyi
TGTACAAAACAGTATATATTGAATAAAACTGATACAAATGCTTGCATGACCAAAAAACATTACAAAAAAACGATTTTTCTACCACATATGACAATTTGGAAAGATTTTTTTTTTTCAATTTTTTTTTTGAAAAGCCAATAAAAACTTTAGGCTCGGCGCTATTTCGTTGGGTCGGTCGGGTTAGAGGAAACACAACATTTTTTTTTTTAGGCCTAAGCAGATATTTCAATTTGGTTTGTTTTCAAAATTGTACATGGCAAAATGCCCATTTGTAGTAAATATTTCAATTTTGATATCCGTTGCAAAATCGCAAAAAATGTTATCGATAAGCTTTTGTTTTTACAATGGATTTTATTTTCAATTTTGTGGTACTGCTAATAAAAGGATGTGACTGTCTGTATTAATAAAATAATCTTAGACAGGAAGGAATCTTTTGTGAATAAAAGGTGGCTCATAAAACCTATAACAGCATTGAAGCATTATAGAAACTCAATAATTCTTGTATAAATGCAATCTTGTGACATTCAATTATTTTCTCATAAAAAAATTCAGTTTAAGGTGTTTAGTTGAGATTATTATTTTATTTTTTCCTTAAAAAAAATATCATCAAAGTGAAGGAGTAGGCATATAAAAGTAGTAGCATAAATTTCTGGTTTAAATGAATGAGAGTAAAAAGTTTTTTCTTAAAAACACATGTAAAAATTATATCATATGTTTAATGTGGAACAACTAGAATGCATCATCCATCTAGAACATCAGAGTTGAAAGGGCCTAAGCAGTCCCTGAAACCCGACCTGATATCTCTGAAGGGCTTAGACTGTCACAAACTCAACAGTAAAGACACTTATAAATTTATGTCCATTAGTCAACATATACGAGAGTCTGTTTAAACATTGAAGCTGAGCAGCTAGCAGATCGCCCACTTTAAAAGGCGTATTTTTAACAAATCTGCCTATAATCCTGCAGCCAAATCACTGTTTCCTATTCACGTTTAAGAACATTTTTTCCCTCCGAAGAGTTAAAGATATGGTGCTTATCCCCATATTGGTTAGGGCAATTTGGTGGCAAGGGCTTAAGCAGAGGGGTGTGGACCTGTCCTATGGACATCCAGAATTAAACAAATGTCTCATTTGGACACCCTGTTTTAAGAAACTTTAACATGCAGGAGATAGAGAATTGGTCACACAGTAACTTCTAATTTCTGGGTAAGCCCCTCTCTGTTGGAAAATAATCTTGAATAATGTAGGAGTGTTATGAAGCTAGCCGATTTTAACAACAATCTGTCAACTTATTATATTTAATATATATCTCGATATTTACTTCATGAAACGATATGTACTGCGATATTGTCAATTCTTGATTCAGGCTTTGCAAGCATACTAATTCCCCAGTTATTACGAGCAAATTAAAACTAATTGGTGGGTTTGTTTGGTTAATCGAAGGCAGGAACTTATATTCCAAGTTTAAAGTTAATCCATGGATTTATTCTATACTTATCATATTCCAAACACATACAGGCATGAATAATGTAATATTATCAATAAAGGCCATTTCGTTTTACTGAATGCGGTGAAATGCAATCTCATCCTTTGTCTGAATAGGAGGAAGCTAAATTTCAAGTTTCAGGTTAATTGGTGAATTTGTTCTCAAGTTATGTTTGTTTGTTTGTTTGTTTGATTGTGGTTTAACGTCGTACTCTCAAGTTATGATGTTCACAACAGATATAGGTGAGGTGTGAATATCGTAGAACTAAATGCCATCCGTTGTCTTACAGGCAGGAAGCTACATGTATATTCCATGTTTTAAGTTAATCTGTGAATTTACATGTACTCTATACTTATAGTGTTCACAACACAATTATTGGCAGGAAGCTAGATACCAAGTTTGAAGTTAAGTTGTGAATTTGTTCTCAAGCTAGCATGTTCACAAAAATTTTGGATGGATGGATGGAAAGACAGACACCTAGCAGCGTTTCTAAGCCCCCCCCCCCCCCTTCTATTATAGTAGTGGGGTCAAAAATGAGAACAATTTTCTGGGTTCAGTTGTAATAACCAGACCTTTTCACATTTATTTTGCCTTTTGATTAAATGCTGAGTCACTCAGACGTTTAGCAAAGAGAACAGCTGTGCAACAACAACAATAAATATCAATCAACTATTTTGCACACATTCATAAAAACCAGAACAAAAAGCAGTAAAACAAATATTCCAACAATCACTGCCACACCAGACTATGACATTTCCTACATGTATGTTTTTATAAATATCAACACATGGTAACAGCTGTCCCCAGGTCAGACATTACAATAGTCTCATCCCAGAAAACCCGTCTACATGATGTAGATAAATTATCAAGACACAAATCTATTAAAAGAATTCCACACTTCACACAAAACAAATTAAAACAAACTTGTTTATATAGATTGTTAGTGTTAGCTTCCGTACTAGCCAATGTTCAATGGTTTGACCTCCATGACCTTTGTATTGTTTGTATGTTTGATTGGGGTTTAATGTCGTACTCAAAGGTATTTCACTTATACGACGACGGATTGTCCACTTCACACTGTTCCTTGCCCTAGTATGGTGGAAAACCGAGAGGAAACCTCGTATAAACCACTCCCGCGATTGCCAGAGCCTGTAATCTTTTCCAGCATAACTATAAAATCTGTCTTCTAAAAATTTGTGAGATAACCTAACATTTGCATTTGCTGCTGCTTTGCTGATTTTTTAAATACAAAAATGTGCATTTATGAAAAATAAAGCTAAATTTCTTTATAATACAAACTTCATTTATGATCAGATTGACAAAATTTGTCAAAATCAGTAGCAAAATGCGAATTTTAGCAAACAATTTAGTAAAACCTATAAATTGATCCTACTAAAATAAGTTTGCATATTAACCAGGGGAATACCCCATTCAGTTTGTTCTCCCTGGAACAGCACAGGCCTGATGGTGCATGTGACCGTTGATGCTTATAAAGACTTAAGGCCTAAAAAAAAATGTTATTTTTCCTCTAACCTGACCAACCCTACGAAATAGCTCAGATTCTAAAGTTTTAATTGGCATTTTGAAAAAAAAATTGAAAAAAAAAAAAAGACCTTTCAAAATTGGCATATTTGGTAGAAAAATCAGTTTTTGGAATGTTTCTCGGTGATGCAAGCATCTGTATTACGTTTATTTAATATCTACTCTTTTGTACAACGTCTGACCAAAACAAAAAAAAATCCTGCCTGCCTAGCCCAATTTTTTTCAGGCAATTACAGGAAACAAAGCATTTTTTTTTAGGCCTTAGTTTGAACTTGAATTCATGAAACAATTACTTTTTATGGGTGTGAAATTCAGAAAGATAAACAGATGTTTCTAACAAGGTCAAGGATTTGATAGCCACAGGCTCTAACAGTCTGCCATTAACAACACATTCATTCACGTCACGGTCAAAACAAAGTATTCGATAAGATATCCATAAGGGGTATTACAAATACTTTAGGTAGTGACTGGTGCTTAAAAGAAGTCAATTAATTTTGAGATTTTTCAAAGCAATCAAAATAAATCAGTTAAAAAGTATATCACAATCAAACCGTGGAGCTGCTGAAAACTGAAGACAAAACATTCATAAAAACCTTACAGGTGGATTGCAAGGTTATAAGAACAAAACAACTTTGATACCAAAACTTTTAACCATTTGAGTCACCTGGGCAAACTTTGACTCATACCATTAATCCTACAGTGGGTGTCACCATTTCATAAACAATATTTTGCATTGCAATCCAACCAAAAAATGTATATTTTGATCTGCTATAGGATTCCCTAGAACAGATCAGTAGCATGTTCCAAGTTTCTGCAGTTTAAGCACAAAACGATATAACTTTGTTACCTTATAAAAATTCTAACAGTTGGACACTCTAATTTTGGGACTGTCTGATAGAAATAACATGTAAGACCCCCTGTCACAGTGGTAAAGCCCATTTCTCTGTCCCAACTTCTACAGTTTTAGGGTATTTAGAATTGAAAAAATAAATAATTCAATCAAAGAATGGACACAGAATAAAATATTAGCCAATACAGTGAAACAAAAATAAATGACTTACTTCGGGTTGAATATTTTCTGCACATAGCTCTTCATAAAGTCCATACATTCCCGAGTAAGCTCATCCGGTTGACTGTCAGTACTGAACGTAGAGCTCCAGGACTTCTCCGACCCCATTGACATAGAGCGGTGGAACGGAACACCACCAAACTCAGTGTCCGATGAATCAACACTGGTGCTGAAGTAACCCTTCAACTCGGCGTCTGATGCCGACTCTAGACTAGCATTGCTGGGAGCAGCTGGTAAAGCCGCTATCTTTGCACCTGTGACGTTTATACCAGGTGGGGAGAAGTCCTCCATATCAAATGAAATGAGGTCACCCATATTTAGGAGACTCCTCAGTGGCTTTCTGGCCTCTGCCACCATTGTCCCATCCTCAAATATTTCCACTTCCTCCACTTTCTCGGCTTCAACAAAATCATCAAACAGCATCTCATCCACAGTGCTTGAGCGGCGGCGTAGTTTTGTAAACTTACCCTTGCGAGACTCAACACCATTTTGCTGTGTACCAGTCAGACCGGCATCTTGCTCACCGCTGGACGTGCTGACTCCACTCTGACTAGAAAGATCATAGCTCCCCGGCTGCTGCGTGTGGCGGCCATTTTCTTGAGGAGGGGACGAAACTTCAGCGTTTTCTCCTGTCTTTGGGGAAGATTCTTTCTGAGATGTGACCAGATTGTCTGACCCGCGACCGTTATACAGAGGTTCATCAAAACTCATATTTATTCCAACCGGAATCTCTACTCCACTATCCGGGTAGCCACTTGATGAGGAATCTACGGCACACTTGCTTTCATTCCAATGACCGTCTTCAAAAGTCTCATTCCCTGGGCTTTCACTTTTTGGTCCATTGCTACTCTGCCGTGGGCCAAATTTCTTAGAGTTTGTGGGTGCTGGTCTTATTTTTGGTTTTGGACTAGATGTGGTGTGTTGGTTGAGAGGTGGACTGGGCGAGGCCTCTTTAACCTCCCCGTCAAGGCTGCTTTCGCTACTGCTCGTCTTCAAAAAGGTCGTCTCAAACTTTGAGGAAATGTCACTAAACAAACCATTCTTTTTGGCCATAACAGAACTAAAGAATTTCGAGGTGCCTTCAGAGAAACTTTCAGAGAGGGACCGCCTTTCGTCATTACTGGTGTCCGACTCCTTCCGTTTCCTAAATCCCATATCCATAGTGGCTGCTCTTTGCGGTCAGTGTCAGAGAATTCTTAGATAATGGTGGAAAATCTCCCTGTCACACATAACACACATTACCTGAGGAAAGGGAAACAAAATTGTTAGATTTGTTTGTTTGTTTGCTTGGGGGTTAAACATCGTACTCAAGGGTATTTCACTTATATGACGATCGACTTT
This sequence comes from Mopalia kennerleyi, assembly GCA_034783855.1. Lineage (NCBI taxonomy): Eukaryota > Metazoa > Mollusca > Polyplacophora > Chitonida > Mopaliidae > Mopalia > Mopalia kennerleyi. Next base: position 5,438 of record JAVFBX010180825.1, read on the forward strand.
CATAGCACAATAGGTCCAGGGGACACCTAGGCCATATTAGGGGGGGGGGGGGGGATGTCTGAAGTCGACAAAGCCGACCTCCCTGTAGAGATGATACGCCCAGAATGAGACTTACAAACTCTCTGATACAGGCATGACATAGGGAAGTTTCACCTCTACCAGTAAATCCTTTATATTATCATTTCTCCTGCGTGCTATAATGCTGTGAGGATCAGACATTTAAGTACTACTTAATTAATTAAAAATTTCTAAAAAGTAATCACATTGGCACAGAGATGTTGATTAATGAAAATCAATGAATCATCAATTATGTAACGGTATTGAATAATTGCGTGCTTACATTTTCTGTTTTGAATAAATAGATATACAATCAGATATTATTTTAACGCATTTTAAAAATAACTGCTCGGAGTTTTATTTTCTCCTTGGTCTTCATGAGCATCTTAAATTTGTTAAGATAGCGAGATCAAAAGGTCAAAATGGGTAGCTTAAATGGAACGATAACATGAACGGTGCTTAAACAATGAAGCCAGTTCTTTGAACTACTAATGTAACATTAACACTAGAAGATAGAAGATATGTTTTAACTATGCGTTTTTGTAGTCAGAGTTTTAGCTCATTACTTTCCTCCATAGGCTTAGCTAGACCCCCATCCACCTGTCACTCTCGATTCGATAGGCTGATGTCTTAAAATGGTTCAAATGACAGGTAGGATTATCAATTTTAACATGGGAAACATAGGAATATGGGAAAATTTTGACAGGGAAAATTCCTCAAAATAGGTATTTATGACACTAAAAATGGTTAAAATGGCAGGTAGAAATTCTGAATTGTAACATGGGAAAAATAGGAATGTTGGACAATTTAAATGTTGGACCCGGCGAAATTCCTCAAAATAGGCACTTATTTTCAATTCTAGCTTAAAGACATGTGTACTGCTCTCCGCAATCCCTCTGAGAATACGACTGTTTTTGTTTTACACTAGGAACTAAACCAATTTTTCTACAGTATGCAAACAGGTTGATGTGTGTTACACTACTGGTAGATCTGTCCACTACTGGTTTGATTTATTCTACATGACTGGTTCAACAGTATCTCCAGTGTTACCTGTGTACTCAGTTTTGACATGGCCAGCAATGGTATTCTGACACAGCGACACTTTTGTTCAGCTCTCAATTACGTAAAATGACTAAGCTCCAATAATGTGTGATGTGTGCTACACTACTGGTAAATATGTTCCCTACTGGTTTGATATATTCTACATTACTGGTTTAATAGTATCTCCAGTGTTACCTGTGTACTCAGTGTTGACATGGCTAACAATCATTATGTTCAGCACTGAATTATGTAAAAGGACTTGCCTTCAATAATCAGGGGTAGAAATAAGAATCTTAAGTCAGATGAAACATCTGGCATAACCTGAAGACCCTTAGTTTTATAGACTTGTTCTACGAGTTTAAATTGAAAACAGCCTAAAAACCAACTTGCCAGCAGGATCTACAGTGTTACCTGTGTACTCAGTATTTATACATGGCCAGCAATGGTATTCTCTGACATTTTTGTTCAGTTCTCAATTATGTCAAAGGACTTGGCTCCAATAAAACTGGAATACCTGATGACCACAGGCGTCTGATTGTGGAACAGAAAATGAAACAACCCTCTTCAGTGGCTTAATCTCAATTTACAAGAGAAACGGGCAACTATACATGTAAACTAAGGTGAACATGCTGAAGGAAGTGGTGGATTTCCATGCTACAACTCTAGAGAAGAAGCAATGAAGGCAAACAAGGGATGCTGTTTTTGTCTGTTTGATTGGCTTATGCAGAACATGTTCCAAGCTGTTAAACTGTTAATCAAGTAATTGATTGATTGATTGGTTGATTTGTTTGTTTGTTTGATTGGGGTTTAACATTGTACTCAAGGCTGTTTCACTTATATGACGACGGATTGTCCACTTCACAGTTTCTTGCCTAATTATGGTGGAGAACCGAGAGGAAACCTCATTAAAACCACCCCCGGCGATTGCCAGAGCCACATTGTATGGCCCACTCATACACCTGAGTGTCGACAGACGGACTCAATCCCGTGAAAGGCCCATCAAAGTAGGCTTTATTAAGCACACTCCCTAACCACTACGCCATGGCCGAGGGCAACTCTAGAGAAGAAGCCAGGAGAGCACATAAAGAGATACTGTTTTTGTCCGTTTGATTGGCTTGTGCAGAACATGTTCCCAACTGTTAATCTCGAGATTGATTGATTGATTGATGTTTTATGCCGTGCTTATTAAAGGCTTATTCACTTTTTTAACACTAGCACAATAAAGATGTGGAATGTTTTTATCATGTTGGAAAGTTAATCCTTCTCCAGTGCTAAGTAAAAACAGTATTGCTACTCTTAAAACAAACTGCCCTTAGTCAGCAGGGTCCGAACTGTTTAAGTTTAAAAAAACAATATAATATGATACAACATACATTATCGTCTCATGGATGCCCGAGACTTAACACAAATTCCAACTGAAAGTTTCATTTGCATTATCATTTGTGAGTGTTAAATGTCACCGGTGTTGGAATGAAGAACACATAGACACACTTTTTGAAAGCGTAATCATTCATGTTTGAAGATGCTAGCTGTTTCTCCTTTTCAGCCGGCACACAATTAAATGGTTCTGATTGATTGATTGATTGACTGATTGAGTGGTGTTTTACACCATGTTTGAGGGTATTTCACTTATATGAGCAGACAGCAGTGTATTTCCACAATAATTTACACTGGTAGCACAACCAAGATGTGAAGTGTTTCCATAATATTGGAAAGGTAATCCTCCTTTAGTGCTGAGTAAAGAAAGCATTGTTATTTGCTACCTTTCAAACAGACTGCCCTTAGACAGAGGGCCAAAGGAATAAAAAAATGTTGCTTTAACTGAGGTTACTGGTTGCCAGAGGGCAAAAGGTTCAGCACGCTGTTCACACAATTACTCTTCTTGCTGCGCTGAACGCTCCATACAATAAATCAAACAAACTTTATTCTTTCTTGAAATTCACTGTTTTTATGTAAAGTCTATAAAGTGTAGAAGCTACTTCATATCAAGATTAATTCAATGACGGGTTACATAACTAAGTGAGGTAACGTGTCACAAACAATGTCCAACAAATCAACCATTTTATCGTCAGTGTTAAATCACCCAACAAAAATGTCCTGTATCCAGCAAATAATCTGTTAGCTGGATAGATGTGACAATTAAATCTATCAGTTTCTGTGATCTATGCAATGTGCATCCACTTTATCTTCATGAAATCTCCATTAACAGGGACGTCTTTATGCAGCCCCCAGCGGAGTCAGCTAGAGTGATTTGGTTGTAAGGAGTATGGTGATAATAGAATCCCCTACTCGTCGCTCAGTCAGAACACCCACCACTATACCCACTCATAGTAATTACACTAATGTAACGCACAATAATATTGATTTAACCTTACTCCTCATTTCTTAATTACAGCCTGGCCAATGTGTTAATCAGAGAAACATAGCGTATCATTACAGCGCACACAAGCGACAGTATGTCTCGATAGAAAAGATACCAGCTTCAATCCACACATACGCAGCCGAGAATCTACCAAATGAACGACAAATACACTAGACGTAAGCAGAATATACACAAATTTAATGGTCAGATTTGATCAGAGATAGAGAATCTACCAAACTTACTCCTCATATCATAACAGAACATACCAGCGACAGTATGTTTCAACAGAAAAGATACCAGCTTCACTCCACAGAAAAGGCCTCTTTGCCGCTGAGCATCTACCAAATGAACGACAATTACAATAGACGTAAGCAGAATATACACAAATCTAATGGTCAAATTTGATCAGAGATAGAGAATCTACCAAACTAACTCAGCATATCATCACAGAACATACAAGCCTACTAAGCGACAGTATGTCTCGGCAGAAAAGATACCAGCTTCAATCCACACAAACATCTCTTTGCTGCAGAGCATCTACCAAATGAACGACAATTACACTAGACGTAAGCATAAAAGATACCAGTTTCAGTACACACCATAATAGACGGGAATCTACCAAACTAGCTACAATTCCAATACACTTATGCAAAATATATGCAAGTCTAATTGACAGATTTGATAGGCTACATGACATTTTGTCTAATATCAAAAAGGACATTACTATCTACCTATAACTCACATTATAGGATCTTTATAACTTCACAACTGTTTATAGATTAAATAAAATATTAAATTATAATTAAATGACATTTTGTCCAATGAAGAAACGGTCATTTCAATCTACCCATTAGTCAGATATGATCATTATAACTCTACAACTGTATAGATTAAATAAAAAAATTAAATTATAACTACCTGACATTTTGTCTAATGAAGAAATTAAACGGACATTTCAATCTACCCATTAGTCGGATATGATCATTAGACCTCCGCAGCGATTTACAGATTAAACAATATATTATTATACTCCTACAAATTCATAATTAACAATTTTCCAATATAAAATATTCATGGACAAGAAAATGACATCGCATAAGCTTCTTTGGCCCCTGATTATTATCAATTGTTTAACATTTTAAAGGACAATTTTGTAATTCGTCAAAGTTTTCACTTCATAGTTGTTTGCTTATCAGCCAGTTTTTTAAATTTACAGACCTCTTTCAAAGTTATCCTAGTATATGAAATGTACAATGTAAGGACTCCATAACATTAGATCTATCGATGAATATCATGTGCATCAGTTTCAGATTCCTGGCATTTATTTATAATACCAGTACAAGCTGAGTAGGTAGCAGCCTCATCATATATGATTTTAGGCCTTCTGAATCATTGAGGTGCACTATTAGCTTTATTATCATATATTCTAGGTAAAACATCACATGACGTTAAAGATAACAACACATTGGCTGACTGCCTGTAGATGATGAGTAATGCTAGAAAGCGTGTGAAGAGCCAATTGTGCAACTAACTCTCCTGTTTTGAGGTGTACTGTCCTCTGCTTTAACTGCACAGATCACTCACCCGCAAAATCAGAAAGCCAATGGTTGGCACAATTTGGTGCAAAAGCAATCCTGCCTGTGGTCAGATTTTAATGAAGCTTAAGTTTAAGCCAGAAGACCGCGTGGTAAACTTGTTCACAAATTATATTCTTCACAAGATATATTGATGTAAAAAATATAATTATAACAAGCTGGGTAGCAGTGGTCGAATTGTCTGCCTTTTGCCGGTGACAGGTTATTCAAAATAAAGATTAAATGTAGTTTTTTAATTCTGAGTTAATTGATAAAAAAGACGAGTCTGTTTAATAAACACACTCGTCTTTTTGATCAATACTGTTTACCTATTCTTAGCACAATGGAACATTACTCACATTAGTTACCAAGGTGACCTTTCAACTGTTGAGGTTTTCACATTGGTAACTAGTAAATATGATCCTTAATTCACACATTTAAGCCCTTTTCTACTTTACAAACCAAAAAAGAAGACAGGTAGAAATTGACAAGGGACAGGTAGAAAATAAAAATACCCGTCTCCTATGACAGGTGTAAATTTTTAAACATTTCGACCCTTAGGTAGCAGTGGCAGGTCCCCTGATTAAGGCTCCCTTTGAACACATGTATGTTCCCCATCCCACTTAAACTGCCTTTTCCTACTTAGGTTTGTATAATGCTTCAATCCTTCCATCACAAATGTTGTAAAAACTTGAAGGAAGAACTGATGGTAGCATGGCTAAGCTCCTGCCTCCCGCCCCTACCAGCTACTCTATCAGGGAAGAATAAAATGGATTCAGCCATGGACGTGTATGGTAGATCTATAATGTAAATTAATCCATCATTTGTTTGCTTGTTTGATGAGAGTTTAGCGTCATACTCAAGTGTCTTTCACTTATATGATGACAGATTTTCCCTTTCCACTTTGGTTTTAAGCAAAACTTATAAAGGCTAGAAAACGGAGATGGAACCTTGTAAAAAAAACAACCCCTGTGATTACTGGGGAGACTTCATTGACTCTCTCAGACAGCTGAGATCAAAAAAGGGTCGATCCTGTGGACGGTATATCAAAGAAGGATCAGTAGCACATTACGCCGCGTATGCCACCAGGGGATTAGCCAGAAATCAAAAGTATGGTGTCCAAAATGGTCATTTTGCTTCACTTTTCAAGTAGCTGGGTGTCCAATTTTAACAGTTTCCCTATCTCCTGCATGTTAAAGTATTTAGACACAGGGTGTCCAGATGATGCAATTGCTGAATTCAGGGTGTCCATTTGGACGGGTAGACGCCCTTCTGCCTACGCTCTTGTCTGTTGAAACTCTAAACAATAGGTAAGACTGGAATGGGCATATAGACAGCTAACATTAGAACACCATTAACCCTGTTGAGATCTAAACAGCAGAAACTCTGGCGTATAGGCAATTACCCAGGGAGCTGTGTTTGACTGGATCAATCGGATCAGATAAGCAGCCTATACTGACGGATCCCTTTGCTTGGAATTAAGACCTGGTTCTGATCAGTGATGAGCTTATTCTTAGATAAAATCTACATTGGGTAAAGAAACGTGTTGTGTACAGTACAACAAAAATGTGTTGTTTTGCTCAAATCAACAAATATGTTAGCTATTGGTTACCATCACGGCCCATCATAAACGTGGTTAAAATCCTTTTTCTGTTTGATTGCTGTTTAACGCCATACTTACAGTTATTTCACTCATATGATGGTGTGAAACAAAGTGTGTGGAGGAACAACACACAACACAACAAAAATGCGTTTAAAAATATGTTAGCTGTTGGTTACCATGATAACCCATCATAAAGTTTATTTCTGGTAAACTATTTAATTTATACCATTTTGATGCAAAAATGGCTTTCATAATAAATAAAATGTCTAAAAAAACCTTTACTGGAAACAAATATTTTTTCGCAACATCCATTTTTTTTTTACCAGAGAGGTAGCATTACATGTGTATGTAGACATTTTAACAGCTTTTAGGGCTACCAATTCAGAAGAGATTTCTCATACGTATTGTTGCGTTACTAAAGTTTGTTTCATTGGGGTTTAATGTCGTACTTAAGGGTATTTAACTTATATGAGTTATATCCCTGATGTGAGTGAGCCAATGCAAGAAAGTGAAGGTATATCCTCGGATGCACTTTTGGTAGAGAAATGAAATACAGGTTGCCAAATAAAGAAAAGCTGTTGTCTCTAATGTCCACGCTACTATACCTAGCAAACTGATAAGTCGATAGGCGGCGTTGAATCTTACATGAAATATACAGCCATTGTATTGAATTTAGCAACCAAAACAAGAATGAACTGGAATTTGGATGTGATCATGTGAGGAACAACTAACGAATAAGATGTTATGTAGTCAAATTAGTTTGACAAATTTGACCCTTCAAGTAAGTACATGTATATAAGACCGTATTTATAGAAGATGCCATCTGGCCTGTTCAGTGGACCGATTGAACGCTCGATAGAACAATGACAGTCAGCATCTCCCCGTCTACTGAACAGGAGTCACATGCTTTTCTGTATGACACAGTATAAAATTGCATCCTTTGCATGTCTTCATTTCACATTTTCTTCTCATACCCTCAGAGACAGTTTGAAAAAACATCTACAACTACAAGCAAGGGCGTGATCTAATAAAACGACATGCTTGTCTGTCTTATAAATCTACTTTTTTTTTGGCTTGGTTACATTCTCGCCTGCATGCATATTCAGAATTTTCCTGGGAATGAGGTTACTCACTGTGTTCCTGACTTTTTCATGCCATGTGTCAAACAGGACACAAAAATCAGGTCCTTAGTGACCCATTGTACAACTAGTACCAGGGAAATGGAACCTGGTACCAAACACTCTTCAGATACGGTATCTTAATGGTGTTGATGAAAACCTAGATGATGATGGATTAACATGCCTCTCCCAAGCCTAACCTGTCTGCCAGGGTACCGTAATACAAACTGTGCATCTAAGGCAATAGCCCAGTAACAACGTAGAAGCTAAAGCACACCAGTTCTTCCGCCTAACAGAAATCAATGTGAAAGAATCAGAGTGTTTTTTATCATCGACGAAGAAGCCCTACCTTAACTCATTCTCTCCTTTGCCTATCCGCCATTTTAGGGCTGCTGCGGCTGAACATGGGTAAAGGTAGTTCCCTAGTGAAGCGCCCCAGTCACATGGACGGCCCAGCTGACTTAGACCAGGGAAATGCAGGAACGCTATTGATTCTGCCGTCTTTTCTCGCAACGGGTTCGGTCAAACACTGGCTTCCTGTACAGATCAGGCACAGTTCAGTTTAGGAAAGTGTTTCATTGGAGCAGAAAATAGGCGGACTGAGAAGAGAGGCATAGAGCTCAGACTGGCAGCTGATATCCTCACACTAGCTGGCTTACTCAGCCAACAAATCAATACCTTGAATTAAAATGATTCCAGTCTAAATAATACACACTCATTGATAAAGACTACCCAATGGTCATTCGAGTCAGCTGATTGGCTGGCTGCTGAGTGACTTCTAAATATAACATAGGCCTACTATTACCATAGACAAAGAATTGGTGTCAATAATGGTCGATACGAACCACAGAGCAAACATGCAAGAATTGGATAATCGAGCATGCCCCCAAACCATTACTTCTTACTAGGTAAAAGAACTTGAAATGACAAGCTGACCCATTAATGGAAGTAATTCTCAATCAATAAATCAATTGATTGTTGTATGAAAAGCATTGGGCTTATGTGACAGTGATTTATTCTAACATTAAATAGCCCCATAACAGGCCTGTGATGTAATCTTTTCCGGTAGAACCTTAAAATAGGTCCTTTAAAATTTTGTGTTTGTTTGTTTGTTTGATTAGGGTTTAACATCGTACTCAAGGGTATTTCACTGATATGATGACGGATTGTCCACTTCATACTGTTTTATGCCTAATTACGGTGGAAAACACCCCCGCTGTTGCCGGAGCCACATCGTGTGACTCACTCATATACCTGATGCTCGACAGTAAGACTCGATCCTGTGAACAGTATATTTGATTAGGATTAGAAAGCGCACACGCTCACACTAAGCCACGGCCAGGGTCCCTCTA
>JAVFBX010180836.1:0-14543 GCA_034783855.1 Mopalia kennerleyi
GTACTGACCTAAATGTCTCACATTACTGTTATATAGGGCTACATGAAAGCCACTATTGTTTGTCCAGTATCCATCAGCCATCAGCCCGTCAAGTTATGTCAGAAATCTACCTATCGCGCCGCGCCGCACCGCACAAGTGCGAACAGTACATCGCATATGACATCGCTTGGAGATTCTTCATCGCGCCGTATCGCGCCGCACCGCGCCGCAGGTGTGAACCCACCTTTTGGTAAACAATCAGTATTAGAAACATTTGCCCTTTTAAACGGCCTACATCGTATACTGGGCGGAGTTCGTATCAGCCATGTTAAGAGATAGGCGATTCCTATATTGTATATAAGCATTGCTTCAGATGTACTTAGATTGTCAATATGCTTCTAAATCGATTTAATGGTGTGTATTTAATATAACGATTCATTAAATTGTTCCATATTACCAACAAACAAACTTTTTGGCCAGGGTCTGTGTTTTCTAGATCTAGAAAACACATACCCTTATCTTTTAACATGGGTCTGTGTTTTCTAGATCTAGAGAACACAGACCCTTATTTTTTTGGTAGTAAAATTTGATGCAAAACATCTAAAACGCTCAGTCAACACAACACTTAGGTAAACAATCAGTATTAGAAACATTTGCCATTTTAAAAGGCTTACATCGTATAGTGGGACGGGGTTCGTATCAGCCATGTTAACAGATAGGTGTTTCTTAAATTGTCTATAAGCAATGCTTCCGATATAGTAAGATTGCCAATATGCTTCTAAATCGATGCAATGCTGTGTATTTAATATTACAACTCATGAAATTGTTCCATATTACCAACAAACAAACTTTTTGGCCAGGGTCTGTGTTTTCTAGATCTAGAAAGCACATACTCTATCTTTTGACATGGGTCTTTGTTTTCTAGATCTAGAAAACCCAGACCCTTATTTTTTTTATAGTAAAATTTGATGCAGCACATCTCAAATGCTCAGTCAACACAACACATAGGTAAACAATCGGTATTAGAAACATTTGCCATTTTAAAAGGCTTACATCGTATAATGGGACGGGGTTCGTATCAGCCATGTTAAGAGATAGATGTTTCCTATATTGTCTATAAGCTGGGACTAATATGAGATGCGATGGAGCGATGCGATGGGGCAATGTTATAGTTTATTTTGCGCATGTCAGAATGAATTCGAGGGCGACTTCCGCTGTTGTTATGACAACAGCGTTTCCTTTGTCTTTTTCCACATTTCTCTAATTTGTTTCTCCATCGTCCCATAGCATCGCTCCACCCGTCGCTCAATCGCAAAATTATAAGCGCAAATAATATATTATCCTAAATTTACCGTCCAGTGAACTTTATTTATGAAAATAGGCCTATTAAATAAAAAAACGATCAGTCATCATTTTTAAATATTGTTTTGAATTGTTCTGTAAAAGTAAACACCTTTAAAAATGAAATAAAATATTGAAATATATTTACAAAACGAAATAAATATCTTACCCCTATATGTAGCCTAAAGGCCCTTTTCCCATTCCATTCTGTGGGTTTTGTGAAAAAAACCCAGTTTTTCTTTGAAATTAAGTATAGAGCTGCTCATGCACACAGGCTATGCATACTTGTAGGCGAGGGTCCAGGGACCGAGCCTAGTCCCCGGAAGCTCTGAAAGATCCGTGTAAAGGTCCGATATTAAACCAGGAGGAGGGTGTTATGGACAGTAACTTTAGTTAACCATAATGGATTACCTCCCTTTGACCGCAAACTGAACATTGATGTTGTGTTTACACTCTTACTGAAGTAAAGCCTAGATGCGTAACTTCAAGATGCTAGTTTGATTGTTTATTCATACAATAACTACGAAGACCACTCGAAATATGGTGTCAGAAGTAAACCAACGTAACCGCTCACGTAAAATGCTTACAAGAAGTCGTGACAACGTGAGTAAGAGAAGAAAATGAACTTTTCTGTCAAAGCACATGGAATGTGACGATAATATGGCGGCAGCCATCTTTAATTCAAAACTTTGTATGCAGTGAGGTAGGATCGTTTTGTTTGCTTTACGGTGGCTGAGATATTAGAAACATGGCAACATATCAAATTCCACCACCTCAACCCATGATAGTTTCAGGCGATGCGTCCAAAAATTGGGAAAATTTCAAATCAGCGTGGGAATATTATGCCATTGCTACGGAACTGAAGGACAAGCCTAAAGTCGTTCAAGCAGCCACGTTATGCAGCGTGATGGGTTTAGACTGTATACAAATTATGAACAGTTTAGATACGTTATCAGCTAGTGATAAACAAGACCCACAACGTATTCTGTCAGAATTAGGAAATCATTTCACTCCTCAAAAGCATTTATTATTCGAAAGGGTGAAATTTGGGTTTTCCGGACAGACTGAGCATGAATCTGTGGATCAATACGTCGTTAGACTACGACAGTTATCTGAATCTTGTGAATTTGATATCCTAAGAGAGAGCATGATTAGAGACAAATTAGTAATGGGCACACTTGATGCTGCTACGAGAGACAGATTATTACGGGAGCGTCCTGTACCAAATTTACAGCGATGCATTGAAGCACTCAGAGCTTCTGAACTTTCGAAGTGTCATAGAGCACAGTTAAATGCTAATTTGGTTACTGTGTCATCACCACATGTTGCAGATACTGTAAATGTGGTAAATAAACATTCATACAAAAGAAATAAAGCCAAAAACACTAAGAGTTTTCATTTTAAAGGTCAACAGCAACATAGTTGCAAATACTGTGGTCAGAGTCATAAAAGAGGAAAGGATTTTTGTCCAGCCTATGGTACTACATGTGGGAACTGCAAAAAGAGTAACCATTTTGCTACCCAATGTAAGTCAGGAAAAAATCATAAGAAATTACATCACAATGAGCATCATGATTCTGATAGTGAGGATGAAAATTCTGATTCTGTGTTTGCTATGAATCGTGTAGGGGCTATACACGACAAGTCTAAGAAAGCTTCAGGGTTCATGATTCCACTCACTTTTCATACAGACAGTTCTAGTGTTAAAACTGTTCAGTTAGATAGTGGAGCTACATGTAGTGCTATGTCTCTATCAGATTTGAAATGCCTGCTTCAGAAGGATAAAGTGAAATTAACTAAACCAGGAGGTAAGATCAAACTTTATGATGGCAGTGTCATAAAGCCATTAGGATCTTATACATTAACAGTAAGCCACAACAGGGGAACAAGACATAAAGTGACATTTGACATTCTCACAAGTGCTCCCTGGCCAATCATAGATGGTGATTCATGTATTCAATTCGGTTGGTTGTGTAAAACTGTTAATATGAACAACAAACATACAGATTTTGAGTCTTTGTCTAAAGATCAAATTCTTAGTGACTATCATGATGTGTTTTCAGGTTTGGGCTGTCTTCCGGGTGAATATCACATAGAGATTGATCATAATATTAATCCAGTTCAACACTCACCTCGAAGAGTTCCAGTTCATTTAAAAAATTCACTGAAAATCAAGATAGCAGATATGGTAAAACAAGGCATTATCACTAAAGTAGAGACACATACAGATTGGATAAGCAGTTTAGTAGCCATACAGAAAGGTGAAAAACTAAGAGTCTGTATAGACCCAAGGGACTTGAATAAAGCTATTAAAAGGCCCAAATATCAGATGCCGACATTAGATGAAATTCTACCGAAGCTGGCTAAAGCCAAGGTTTTTTCTCTTCTAGATGCCAAAGATGGTTTCTACCAAGTCAAATTGGATAAGACTAGTTCATACCTCACAACATTCTGGACGCCATTTGGGAGGTATAGATACCTGAGAATGGCACAAGGCATAAGTAGTGCCCCTGAGGAATTTCAGCGTAGACAAATAGAAGCGCTCTATGGACTGAATGGTGTAGAAAGTCATTGTAGACGACATACTGTGTTACGGTTGTGGAGATACAGAAGAGGAAGCCATCAAAGATCATGATAGAAATTTGATTGCTTTGTTAAACAGGGCAAGAGAAATGAATTTGAAAATGAACAAACACAAATTAAGACTACGACAAACTGAACTTTTATACATGGGACATATTCTCACCAACAAGGGTCTTCGACCTGATACCTCCAAGGTTTCTGCTATCTCAAATATGCAGATCCCAGAAGACAAGAAAGCTGTTCAACGCTTTTTAGGCTGTGTTAATTATTTAGCACGTTTTCTCCCTAAGCTGTCTGAAATTTGTGAACCTCTGCGGAGACTCACTGAAAAAGATGTTATATTCGTGTGGGAATCTGATCAAGAAAAATCTTTTGCTAAAGTAAAAGAACTGATTTGTTCAACACCCATTCTAAGATATTATGATGTGAATTGTGAAGCCACTATTCAGTGTGATGCTTCAGAAAAAGGGCTAGGTGCCACCTTGTTACAAAATGGGCAACCTGTGGCATTTGCTTCTAGATCGTTAACAAAAGCTGAGCAACACTATGCTCAAATTGAGAAAGAGTGTTTAGCGATAGTATTCGCATGTGTGAGATTCAATCAGTATTTGTTTGGTCGTGATATTATTTCAGTGCAAACTGACCACAAGCCACTTGTTCCTATATTTGTGAAAACCATTCATTCTGCCCCAAAGAGATTACAAAGAATGTTATTACGCCTTCAGAAATATAACCTCAAGGTGAATTATCTGCCAGGGTCCAAAATGTTTATAGCTGATATGCTAAGCAGAGCGTATGTATCTAATGTCAGCTGTAAAAGTGAAAATTTACCTGATTATCAAATTTTTCAGATAAAACAAGAAAACAGTTTATTTGAAGAAATCTCTGAAATCAATCAAGTAGACTATATGAAACTGTCAAATGATACACATCACCAAATGAAACTATGTACATTGGGTGATATTACATTGCAGACTCTTATGAACACTGTAATGTCAGGCTGGCCGGACTCTCGAGACAATGTACCAGTGTGTATTCGAGAATTTTGGAACTTTCGGGATGAAATAACTGCACAAGATGGTGTCTTATTTAAAGGCATGAAAGTTATTGTTCCGACCGTCATGCGGCCTCAGATGTTAGCTAGAATTCATTGTAGTCATTTAGGCCAGGATGCGTGTATTCGTCGTGCTAGAGATGTCCTGTACTGGCCAGGAATGTGTGGGGAAATCAAAGATAAAGTTAAGTCATGTAGTATTTGTGCTGAGTTTCAAAACAAGCAGTGTAAAGAACCACTCATGACACATAAAATCCCTGATCTACCATGGTCAAAAGTAGGTCAAGACTTGTTCCATTTATACGGGCAAAATTATCTAGTGACTGTTGATTACTACAGTGACTATTTTGAAGTAGATACATTGAATGATACAACGGCTAATTCAGTGATTGCTGTTACAAAATCGCATTTTGCTAGGCATGGTATCGCTGATATGGTGACTGACAATGGCCCTCAATATATCAGTGCCGAATTTGCCAACTTTGTAAAGCAGTATGAATTTGTTCACACTACAAGTTCTCCTTATCACAGTCAGAGTAATGGTAAGGCAGAATCTGCAGTTAAAATTGCTAAGAAACTGTTGAAGAAATCAAAAAGTGGTAAGACTGACTTTCAGTTAACATTATTAGAGTGGAGAAATACACCAAGCGAAGATGGATTTAGTCCTGTTCAAAAGCTCATGTCGAGACGAACAAAAACTATTATCCCTACAGCAAAAGCTTTGCTGACGCCTAAAACAGTGCTGAGTGTTGCTGAGAACATTAAAGTTAAGAGACAAGTAGCTAAGTCATATTACGACAGAAATGCTAAACCTCTGCCTGAGCTTGAGATTGGTGAAACTGTACGTTTACAACCGTTAGATCCTAAGAAACCATGGTCTAAAGGTTCATGTGTAGGTAGAGCAGGTGATCGTTCATATATAGTAGAATCTGAAGGTAATATGTACAGGAGAAACAGGAAATTTATTCGTCAGGACTGTAGTGACAGTAAATATGTTGACAAAAAGTCTTTAGCTATAAGTGTTGAATCCAGCAGTGTTCCAGAGCAAATTAACCCAGATAAGCAGGTCGATAATCCTACAGTTTTAAATCCGACCTCTTCAGAGATTACAACTCGATGTGGCCGAAAGAGTGTTCTGCCTGCGAGATACAAAGATTGTGTGTGAACTGTGTTTAAATGAATCTCTTAATATTGATCCTATATCAATATTACATTGGAAAACTTTTAAAGTTATGAGTTAATATAAAACTTTCATTCAGCTTCGTTGATACAATTTTTGACACTTTGATGATAATTTGATTCGCAGATTGTGGATTTATTTGCATTCAATTTTCTAAGCTGAAGTAAGCTTTAACGTTTATCCATGTATTGTGTTAAACTTTTCTTTTAGAAAAGGGGAGATGTTATAGACAGTAACTTTAGTTAACCATTATGGATTACCTACCCTTGACCGCGAACTGTTGCTGTTGTGTTTACACTCTTACTGAAGTAACTACAGAGACCACTCGAAATAGCTCTGAAAGGACCAGACCAACAGAAAGGTCTCTCCAGCCACCCGTCAAACTTTGAAGGTAAATGCACCTTGTCGTATAACTTGGCTTCTAAAATGCGAGTAGATAATTCAATATAGTTAATCAGGAATTCCCGACAACGGTTTTTTTCTTAAAACTGCAGGTATCTGCCCACTACTAATTTCCTATATATCCGGCTCATATGCCAAGACCGGAACCAATTGACTTGTAAAATAGTTATGCCGACCGCGACAATATTAACAACACACAATATGAGATGACAACCCACAAGTACAAACGTGTAAGACGTTAGAGAGGCATAAAGATTTGTTATTAACTGTCATTAACGGACGTATGAATTCGGACAAACCTTACATATCCTTTTAGATTACCGATGCTTGTATTGAGTCTGTCTAACGCTCCTCCGTCATTGTTACCGGCTTCCATCACCTCATCCACCGAGTTGGCAATCTGAGACTGGACGAAGTTACTTAACTCACTCACTTCGAGCTCTAGTTGACGTCGAAGATGCTCACGTTGGAAGGGGGTGTATGTCATTTTGTCTGCGGAAGTAAAACAAAAGCTAGCAGATATTACTCGCAACATATTCTTTACTTCGATAAAGACAGTTTACGTTGTTTATTGCTGGTAGATATTCTCTTGAATGTATGTAAAACACACTGGATGTTGGGTTTATATAACAACTATGGTTATTCGTTCCAGCAGTGTCATCAAGATAATTATACCAGCTTATAAAACATTAAATTGCCTGTACTTATTGGTCAATTTTATCATCCATTGCGGACACGGCCGATGACGTCAAGCTGTGTTTGGTCTTTGTATAGCCTTAAGACAGAAACCTTCCCACACAGAACATCTAATTTAACAATTTAAGAGAGAATTATCATAATTGAGCGAAACGTTGTCATCTTTGCACACTTACATCGTGAAAAGACTGTTGTGTACATGTTTGAGGACAATGTCCATACAATCCCGGCCGAAGGTAAACAAGATATCCAACGCGTTCAAACTTGGGTGAGAATTCGCTAAAGGAAATGGCTAAAGTACAATGTCCCTTTGTAATGTAGGGAGGTCAAAGGGAGAATACTCTTGGGATTGGCAGGCCGAATATCGGGATAGTTTTAGCTTGTGTGACTCTTTCGTATAATCTACCTCAGCTCCAGAAGGAATCTCGAGCCTCTGAATGGAACGTTGTTCGAGAATAAGTAGCCTGCCTGGTATCAACAGTATTTGTCCTCTAGTATTATGTTTGATTGGGGTTTAACGCCGTAAATGCTGTTATCTTAAAATTCATACAACGGCGGGCCATACTAGTTCAATCAGCCGCTATCGACGCAACTGGCAACAAACAAAGACAAGACACGACAATCACAAATAAATACAAATCTATCAGAAAACCGATCAACTTCATGTTGCCCCTTACCTCTCAGAGCTCCATGCAACCAAATTCTCCCACCAGACCACCCCATAAATCAAAAAAAAATGTCAACACGTCAATTTAAAAAATTTATGAGTCGACAGATCTTTTAATAAGTTGAAAAGGGAAATCTCACCTGAGGAACATTGTTTTCCACAAGAGGTGTGTAAACTAAGACAGTCAGGATAAAACATAGTAACACATACACACACACAGCCATGGCAGGTTTCATCCTTTTGTCCATCATTGCGTTGCATGTCGGACTTATCACCAGTTTGCTAAATGATGAGGAGGATACTGTAGATTCTGTAGCATTCTCTTTAGTGTTAGCATCGTGGTGTTCGGATACAGGCCAAAGCGATAGAAAAAATAAGCTTCACAATTAATGCCCGTATTATGCGATAAATTTGCCTGTTCTAATAATCTTTATCCCTAGTCTCCTGTCCTCGTTTCTGAAAAACGACATGGCTCTGATCATGTTCTTCACATTGCTTTATGGTTTTATTGGTGACATAATCGTATTGCTATTGGCTCTCATCATATTAGTGACATACTGATTACTGATACGGACTTTGTCCCCCGCTTGAAACCGAGCTCGCTTTAGGGTGTCGTGGTCGGGCCGTACAAAGGCTGGCGGACGACGTCTTGCTGCTCGACCGTGACCTGGATCGGTGCTCGTCTGATATTGCGGTGATACGCCTTGGTGTACCCTTCGACCAAGTCTTGTACGACATCGATGATGCGTCGTGTGTTGGACGCTGTAAAATACTTTTACATTCGACCTTTGAACGTCCGATTAAACCGCTCCACCACCGAGACTTTCGTTTTATTCCAAGTGTGGAAATACAAGACGTGATGGTGTTGTAAAAACTGTTGAAAGCCTTTGTTGAGGAATCCGTCCCTTCGTCGGCGTGTAAATACAGCGGTTGACGCCCCGTGGCGAAGATAGTCTTAAAGACGTCGATCAGCTGAGCTCCCATTTTGGTTCGAATCGGGATGACCCAAGCGAGTGTGGAAAAGATGTCGATACAGGTGAGGAGATAACGATAACCGTCGTTCTGTTTGGCCAAGCTTTGCATGTCCACCAAATCCGCTTGCCAGTGACTGTCGATACCTCCGACGATCACTCGATTCCTTCGAAAGCGGCGTCGGTGTAACGTATATGTAGGTTGGCCTTTCAACCACGCCACCACCTGAGCTTTCGACACGTTGACGTCTCGATCACCGAGCTGGGTGAACAGTCTCCCGATCGTGGGTTGTTCGGTTAGCGTGGGTAATACCGTTCTTTCGTAAAAGCGGCGTCGGGGTGTTGGGCTTGATCGCACTCGTCGTCGGTGAATTGTTTTAACACGAGTAAACGACTGGTATTCACCCGTCCATCTTCAAACATCGTCAACACCACGGTTTTGTAATCGCGTAAATCCTGCACCGAGGCAACCATATGCGCTCAATGAAGTTTACCCTCCGTCCTGACATCGCAAGCGTCGACTGCGTACTTAGCCCCACGCGTCAAAAGCACGTCTGATATACGCTCGAGGTGCATCGGAGGAGCTTGACGTTGTGGACTGCTGATCGGTCTGCTCTAGGAGCTAGACCGTCAAGATAGACGGACGATCAGACAGCCTAACGGTAAAAAAAAATAAATACAACAAGGAACAACACAGCAAGTGTGAATCAAGTATGTTTTATGACGACTGAACACCGCGTGACAATGAAACAACAGAACGACTGACGCGTCTTTTTTTTTCTTAAATAAGATGACTTGGCTGAATCGTCAAAGTGTTCGTCAGGTAAAACGATGGGGGTGCTGTGAGTAGAAGGGGTGTTGGGCGTCGTGGTGGTGAGCTCCATCTGGGGTGTGTCATCGAGCAGATCTGATAAGGCGGCTCTTCCTTCTCTAAAAAGGTTTTAAACACACATTCGAACCGAGCATCGCTCTGCTTGACGGCGAAGCGGTTCAGAAAGACATCCACAATAGCCGGGGGCCTCACCTGTTGTTCTCGAACGCGTTGTCCGAAGTGGCGCCGTAGTCGACTGTCATCAACACGGTCTAGGGCTTCGGGTAGAAAAGGGGAAAAGCCTGTCATCAAGTCCAGAGAGAGACACGTATGTTGATTCGCCTCGGGGATATGAGCACAGGCACCGCCATATTTTCTCTGTAGGGTGCCTAACACAGGGGTGAGAAAGTCTTCGAAACACCGCATCTAGATGCCATGTAGGCGATGGCGTGTGGCGTGATCAAACAGGCGCATCTGGGGCTGGTTTACCATCTCGTCTGCGGTTGATGGCTTGGCCGCTAAAAACGTATCCACAGCCTGGAGGATGTCTGGGCTGCTGAGGGTTATCCAAGCCTCTTCGCTCAAGGTGATTTTGAGCGTCGATGGGTATGGACGATCGTTTTCTTTGTACTGCATCCAGTACATGGACATTTTTTTTTTTTGTGCGTGGCAGCGAGAGAGAGCAGGGCGTCGAGCAGCGTACAGGCCAGCAATCAGGTTCTGAATGAAGTGGGACGTACCAAACCACCTCCTTTTTATAGCGGTAGCGCGGACGAACGCCTCGATGTCAACCAGCTCAAACCGGTTCACGGATTCAACCAGTTCTATCGCTGTCAACAGCGTAATGGAATGCATTCTGGTCACTGGGTACGGGTTATGGCTGGGTTCGATAGCCTAACAAGCGATAAAAAAATCCGCTGCATCTTCATGGGTTGTGGCCGCTCGTTGTTTTCTTTGGCGTTGAGCGAGGTTCGAATAGGCGTTAAACACCCCTTGACACGCTTTGCGTTGTCTAGGTATACCCTTGGGACGTGTCTTGGCGCTTTGTGTGGTACTCATCATGGCGACTCGACGAACTTTTCTGACTTTTCGTTTCGGTTTGACGCTCTTCTGCGGTATTCCACCTGTCGTCATTTTGGTGACTTGACGCTGTCTCCGTCGTTATTTAGCCATAGTCCTCATACAGTCACACGCGTCCGCTCTCGTCAAAGGCTAGACATTTACTAACACACTGTCACAACACCGGCTCTTTTTATACGTTTTGCCCAACCACCCAAACGACAACAACAACAAAATCAGATGACTCTCTATAGTATTACGTTTTTTTTAAACGAATAACACCTAAGGCGGGTTGGTTAGGGATACGGGGGAACTGACGTTTAACGGCGTATTAGGCTGACTCAGCCTAAGTCCCCCCTTCAACTTACGAGTCTATAGGTGTGCTGTACCTTGGTGTGTGCACTGGGCCCTGTACGGTATCAAATACGAAAGACTTAATAGAAAAAGAGTATCTATACACTAAAAACGATATAAAAAGGTTTGTATCGACATAAAAACAATACACTACTCTATATAGAGTGTCTATATACTAAAACGGTATAAAAATGACGTCACTCAAAACCCTTCTGCTGCATAGGCCATTTTTGTCTGACGCTGAATTATTCGCTGTGTCAAGAGCCGCTTTTTCCATCTTTCACACGGCTTGGGCTAGGGACTTACCAACCAAAAATAAGTACCAAAAGATACCCACACACTTAAGGAACGACGAGCATACATCTATACGCCGTGAGTCTATCGTTTTCATAACTTTATCGATGAAAACAACCGTGTTCAACCTGCACTCACACGACTGTGGACAGTTCATCTGATTCCATAATCAAAAGTAACAGTTCGATCGCTTTAAAAACCACACCACGAGAAATCCTGTCTTCGCTTGTTCTACATACCATCTCCACTTCAACCGTCTACGTTAGGTAAAGCCGTCAATCACCCCGATATCGACTACCAGGAAGCAGATTTCAGATGCGATTTCGATCACTGTGCTGCTCCCGCTAAAAAAGCTTCTCACACGTCCGCGCTGCCTGCATATAGAGAGGTGCCTCAGCTCCAACCAGTCATCCATGAAGCCTGCAAGTCAGGTCAGCACGATGAAGAGGTCCACGGCATCTCGACAGAGAAGACGAAAAGCAGCCTCATCGAGATGGCGTGGTGGACTCACCATTGATCAATTTTATCTACCATCAACTATCCCGGCGTACATCACCACCCACAGCCAGTCAGAGGAGGGGACCAGGGGTGAAGTACCTACACAACCAGGGACAAGATACACATCCCATACCATCCATCACCTCAAGTGTGCTCGGTGTCTGCCGAGGCTGTCCTCCTTTCCTGGCTACAAGAACGGTAAATGGATAGGGGGTAGCCCTGTTGTTGTAAGAATTCTTCAAACAACCCTGATCACACAACCAGGTTGTGTGATCACACTTCCAACGGCCCTTACCAGGGCCACCCGCATCTTCCAAAGAGATCTTTGCAATATTCAATCGAACACCAGACTGCCCACACGCAAAGTCTCCATTTTTTAACAACAACAACCACCACGTGGCATACAACAACAACAACCACCACGCGGCATACATCAACAACATCCGCCACTTGGCATACAACGACAACAACATCCACCGCGTGGCAGCCTCAGTCTCGTACCACATCGCTTTCACAACATTTTTTTTTATCAACCCCTCGCGGTCAGATTCTAACCAACACCACACACACATAAAACCGTCTTTCAAAGGTGTGGCCAGGGTCGAACCACACACCTAAAAACCCTACTTTCACAGGTGATCTATCCCACAACTGATCACGCACAAAATAATACATCATAAAGTTAAGCCCCGCATCGAACCCCCAACACACCTCACCTTTCACACCTTTGACAGGTATGACCCAATAGACTAGGGAAAACGCTCAACGTTATCATGTAGTAAAAAATACTACATAAATAGTAGAGGGGCGTCAAAAACAATTACTACATAAATAGAAGGGGAGCGGCAAATCGCCGCCCCACTACCATTTATGTAATAATCCATTACTACATAATAACGTTAAGCCCTTCCTTATTATGTACTAATAAAGAATACCCGAGCTGCTCACTCTATACTACTGGCAGGTATTCACGGATATCCACGCCTTTCTATCTCAGTACGGATTGAGCCAGCGGACATAATAATTCATACAAGGTAAGTGCTGGTCTGCCCGTGGAAGAAAATCAAGGTGTAATACTAATACTTCTACTGGTCTTGATTAATTATGTCATTTTCATAACGAGACTAATGGTCATAAATCTTGTTGTAATCTGATACAACAATAACTTGGTAGTCTTGCATTTACTTTCAAATGCTGACTAATGCATATCAAATTGTGCTTGGCAATCTAAAGATATTACTCAACCTATGTTTGCCTGACACTCATACAACTGGCTTATGGATAGATTTGTCTGATATTTAAATATTGATATCTTCTATAAGAAGCCGAATAATAGCTTGCTTCGGGAACTAGCCCTCCGGTGCTTTTTCTAATAGACAATTAAGTATTAAGAAAGAGTACACGTACATAACGCATGCGTACAAACGATAGCCTCTTGATTTGCTGGAGACAAACTCTTTGAAAGTATCAGAGACGTTGCTGGTCCTCAATTCTCCATCAGCCAACGGTTGCTTGTGGATTTTCTGTGTTAGGTTTATTTTTTTCTCTCATTTTAAAGCAAGACAGCGGTATGTAATTGGGTTTAATTATGCTGATCAAACATCGGATACAAAATAGATATAAAACAAGTTTGAGCTGTACATGTTTAACTCTTTCAATATGTACGGCTCCGAATAGATCGGCTTACGTTGACTGTGTTGTCAATCAGTAGGGTTACATAATTTTTCTTTTCAGAATACTCGGCTTGATTAGATGCGATAATAACGTTTTGAGGTCACACAGAATTACAGGTCTATGGCTAGTCATTAAGAGCCGAAACACCAGTTTGGGTATTGTGGATTAAATTTAAATAACAGCTATTCCCCTTCACTGCTCATTGCTCACTCCCTTTTTCTACTTCTGTATATTATTTTATCGGTCAAAAATTCTAGTTCCAAGAAGATTAAATTGTCACAACGAAATGCCCATACACATAACATCCAGGTGTGAACAGTCACTTAAACATTTTTTTAACAACAGTTTGGGTTATACATGATATTTTAAAAATCTGTAAATGTATTTTTTTACATATATATACTAGTATATACTAATTTATCTATTGGATATATTAATTGGTTAATTTGTATTTCTCTAAAATACAAGTTCACAAATGGATTTTTTCTATAACCATCCTTAATATCTTGCTGAAGAATGGTTGAAAGCTGAAATAAAGTCAAGTTACCAAGACCACACAATATCTGAATAGACAGGAAGCGCCGGGTGGGCCAAAACGGTTAGGTGGGCTACTATACAGCTTTGTGTCAAACATAATATGAGACGCTAGGGTTGTTCAGACCTGAAAGTGTTGTTGGCATTTTGACTTCTTCGCAAAGATCATGCATATTTTACAACCTTCTCTAAGAGAGAAAAAGGGTAGAGGTGGAAGGTCAAAACATACACTTTTAAAACGCCGATGTTGTATGCAACATTAATACTGTTGGAAATAACACTTTCAGAATACTGGAGGAGGGACAACGAGTATAATGTTAACTTAACATTATCGAAAGTGTTACCAACCTCAACACTTTCGAAAGTGTTAGAATTTAGCTTCTTGAAAGTGTTATAGGTTAACAATAATGGTGGTAATCATACATATTCATAGTGTCCAATAATAA
>JAVFBX010180847.1:0-14541 GCA_034783855.1 Mopalia kennerleyi
TTTTGTCGATACGCAATTTTGAAGGACCGTTTTTTAGTTTAATATGTCATCACCAAGCATGTAGAATTTTAGGGTTGTAACTCAAACAGGTTTCGAGAAAACAGCGTTGAAAAATTGCCTATGGACAAAAAATCAAATGCTAAAATTTAGGCCGAAACCATACGGCTGTACACCGACAATGCACTGAATCACAATTTTCAAACTTGAAATTAAAGGACTTCTAATTGGAATTTTTGTATAATTGTTTCACTAAATGCAGGCTGATAATGTTATTTTTCTTATTAACAAATAAAATTAAAAACAGACAAATTTTTACCCCGAAGAGGCCGACCTACCTTAATATGCATACCCAAGTTTCATAAAGATAGGCCTTTATAGTTTTCAAGTTCTGCTCTGGAAACAAAATTTACTTCTGATAATGGCTGATTAATATTGTCTTCTTGAAATCAGTGGATATTTAATCTTTTGGGATGAAATTAAATATATTATATAATTTACAGGCAGCGTTGTCAATAAGTCATTAACCTAAGCAGATCTGGTCATTTTTACATTTTAATGAATGTAATATTTGGCTGTATGGACTTCAATGGTGGATGAAAGCGGACAAACTTGGAGGAAACCCCTGAAGTTCTGAAAATCTCTGGCATATTGTACACAAGAGAGTTTTGTTGATACTTCATTTCATCTTCAGGCAACAGAAGTTAGTATGATATAGGAACAGAAAACAAATGAATTACGAAGACTAACTGTGACAGAAACCAAACTAAAGTCATTTCTTCACATCATTATATAGATAGTTAATGAAGATAATGCAAGGAAACTGATATGGGTTTGGTTACCATAAAGTTATTATTTGAAAATTCAAATCTTTGCAAGGTCTAAAAAAATTAAATAGTACTAGTGCTGTACAACAGGGAAGGCCTGCTGAGTGTGTGGGTGTTCAAACCCAATACTCCACTCAAAAACACCAACAGCCCATGTACAAGGAGTGGACTGATTACGAGTGGGAACTATTTGTTTGTCCAGGTTACATTCTGGTATCGAGGCTCCAGGCTATTATTATTCTCTGGTCAAATTATTCTGCATCTACGAAGATCTGAGATGGTAGCTCCTGGCACAAATTAGCACGCTTCAAAGAACATCATTATACACGTCTTGGGAAATAATCCTATAACCGTTTCCAGGAAGAATTTAATCCACTGAATTAAACCATGGACAGCCTAGTCTCAAATAGAATGCACAACACTGCTGTTTGTCTTTACGTTTAAGATAAAACAAATCGTGAAGCAGAAATCTCTTAAATACTTATTTATTTTTTAGAAAGGAGTGAAATATAGAAATACTGTAAAGGGATTGAGGTTTTATTGCATTTTTGGTTATTTCACTCACATACATCCCTGGAAAAAATTTAAAATTTCTCGCGACCACTAATTTTCAGGTTAAAGATTTTTCACCAGATTCTACATACGGCGATTATGGTTCTAAAAAATCGTAAACATCATGTACTATAGGATTAATTTCGATGCGATAAATTCAGCTTTTTTCAGTTTGACATCAATATTGAAAGGGGTTTTATAAAAAAAAAATCGTTGCTGTTTAAATATAAGGGTCTATATTCACAATGCTACTAAAGTATTTCTTAAAGTAAAAAAAATAAAATAAAACATTACTTTATATACATAAGAATATATCTCTTAACTTTTTGTGTCACTAAGGAGTAGATTAAAAGTCTAGTTTTTAAATTGGGAATAAATTATTTTACAATTTAGCATTTTGCTATGGGAAATGCTAGTCTGAAATTTGGCTGAGTATTTCATAACTCACTTAAGTAGATTTATGCATATGGGTCCAAGGATCCTTGATTGTATCTGACTTACTACGGCAATTTGACAATTCTTGGCAGCCCAAGTGTACTGTTCCACCAGTTGCATGGTTTGATTGGGAGTTAATGCCATACTTAAGGTTACCCTAAAACTTCCAGAAGTTGGGACAGCGAAATATGCTTCACCACAGGGGGTCTTACATGTTATTCATATGGGACTGTCCCAAAATTAGAGTGTCTCAACTGCTGGAAGTTTTAACTCTGCCCCAATGGGTGAAGTCAACCACCCTTAACATCACTGGCAACAAACAAAGACAAGACAATCACAGGAAAGACATCACAAACACACCGGCTTCATGTTGCCCCTTAGCTGAGAGAACACCAAGGCAACATGAAGCTTCCTCCCAATACTTGGCTTGTTTGATTGATAGGGGTCTTCTGCCAGGCTAATGGGCTTACACTCATCTGACCACAGTGAATCAACAAATTACAATTAATCACAAATATATTGACAGATTAGTGTTTTCCGTCACATTCAGCAGTATTTCAGTTACACTGATCAAATCATTACACTGTTCATATGTGGGGCAAGCCTGGAAAATCATGTGACCATGCGTCGCGTGAAATCCTACGTCTGGTGAGAATTTTTTTTTTTTTTTTTTTTAATTTTGTCTATTATAATTTTGTATAAAACCCACTTCAATATTGATGTCAAACCGAAAATAGTTAAATTTATCGCATAAAAGTTAATCCTATAGTACTTGACGTTTAAGATTTTTTACGAACTATAATCGCCGTATGTAGAATCTGGTGAGAAAATCAGTGGTCGCTAGAAATTTTAAATTTTTTCCAGGGGTGCATGTATGCACATCTACAGTGCTAAATGTCCCAGAATAGTCGTTTCATGTAGCTCTATAGATTTCAGAGCACATGGGCACATTAAGCAGGTATGCATATTCATCATTTTGATAATTCCTGCCATAACAGTAGATTACAGGATGATAATGTAACGCACAGTAGTGGGCTTAAGTGTTCTAAATAAACTCCTAATTCCCTGAATGTCATAATGAAGTACAAACCTGTTGAATTGCTGGAGATCAAATGTTTAACATCACACATCTCTCTACCATGTAAACAACTCTAAAACAAAGTAACACAATCAGATTTGTTTGTTTGTTTGATTGGGGTTTAACTTGGGGTTAAAGTTTGATTGGGGTATTTCACTTATATGATGACGGGTTGTCCAGTTTAACAATGTTCCTGGCCTAATTACGGTGGAAAACCGAGAAGAAACCTTGTAAAAACCACCGCCGCGATTGCTATAATGGAGCCACATCGTGTGACTCACTCATATACCTGAGGGTCGACAGATTGACTCGATCCTGTGAACGATACATCGAAGCTGGCTTCTGTAAGCACGCTCGCTAACCACTAAGCCACGGCCGCGGGCCCAACACAATCAGAAGATATTATTTCAACAATTTGATATTTAACTCACTGATCTCTACAAAGAGTTTAACGTCCTCATATAACAGCCGTACTATAAAAGCAATCTGACAAATTTATTGGATATCCCGATTCTACTTGATGCTCATTTGAAACGTAAACCCACATGTTTTAAGGCTCGATATTTTGCATATAATGTAGTATCTTATCTGAAATATATTCTCATTACTATCTGATCTAGAGTGCAATCTAATAACTAGAAAGCTTATCTTGAGTATAATTATATTTTTATCCTACCTGGAAATAATCTGATGAGTATTATTTGATAACTTAACAGCTTATCTTGAGTATACATGTTATCTTAGTACTATCCTCCCTGGATATAATCTGAGGAATATCTCACACTCATTTTCAGTACAATCTTGCTACTATCTTAAATGGGAAGTACTATTATTACTACCGTACCTGGAATATTGTCTGATTAAAAGACAAATTATTTGTAGTATAATCTGATTTAGAGAATTTAACAGTGAGTATAATTGTAGACATTTTACTCTTTAAGTAATTATTAATTACCAGACATCTCCCCTTGAGTATAATCTGATTACCAGACATCTTACATTGAGTATAATCTGATTACCAGACATCTTACATTGAGTATAATCTGATTACCAGACATCTCCCCTTGAGTATAATCTGATTACCAGACATCTCCCCTTGAGTATAATCTGATTACCAGACATCTCACATTGAGTATAATCTGATTACCAGACATCTTACATTGAGTATAATCTGATTACCAGACATCTTATCTTGAGTGTAATCTAATTACCAGACATCTTACCATGAGTATAATCTGATTACCAGACATCTTACCATGAGTATAATCTGATTACCAGACATCTTATCTTTAGTATAATCTGATTACCAGACATCTTACCTTGAGTATAATCTGATTACCAGACATCTTACCTTGAGTATAATCTG
Organism: Mopalia kennerleyi; assembly: GCA_034783855.1. Classification (NCBI taxonomy): domain Eukaryota; kingdom Metazoa; phylum Mollusca; class Polyplacophora; order Chitonida; family Mopaliidae; genus Mopalia; species Mopalia kennerleyi. Next base: position 4,256 of record JAVFBX010180847.1, read on the forward strand.
ATTACCAGACATCTTACATGTACCTTGAGTATAATCTTATTACCAGACATCTTACATGTACCTTGAGTATAATCTGATTACCAGACATCTTACCTTGAGTATAATCTGAGTACCAGACATCTTACCTTGAGTATAACCTGATTAACAGTCATCTTACCTTGAGCATAATCTGATTACCAGACATCTTACCTTGAGTATAATCTTATTACCAGACAACTTACATGTACCTTGAGTACAATCTGATTACCAGACATCCTGGCTTGAGCATAATCTGATTACCAGACATCTTACCTTGAGTATAATCTGATTACTAGACATCTTATCTTGAGTATAATCTAATTACCAGGCATCTTACCTTGAGTATAATCTGATTACCAGACATCTTACATTGAGTATAATCTGATTACCAGACATCTTACCTTGAGTAAAATCTGATTACCAGACATCTTACCTTGAGTATAATCTGATTACTAGACATCTCACTCTCACACAGCACAACATCAGTGAGTTTGAGAAAGACAAATCTAAGAGCTCCATCATGTGACCTTTGACATTGCCAAGTGCGATGTCCACCTCCACATTCTATCTCTGCCAATACCTGATTTTGATTTCTGCTCCACACGATGAAATTGCACTGAAAAAAGAAATGAGAGCTATGTCAAACTCCATGGCAATATTCAGAGGCATAATTAATACAATAAATTGTTTATTTTGTGTGTTTGATTGGGGTTTAACGTATTTCACTTATATGACGAAAGATTGTCCACTTCACACTGTTCCTTGCCTTATTTCAGTGGAAAACAGGGAGGAAACCTCGTAAAAACCACCCCCGCGATTGCCGGAGCCGCATCCTGTGACTCACTCATATACCTGAGGGTCGACTGACGGACTCGATCCCTTGAATGGTAAATTGGAGTAGGATTAGGAAGCATATGCGCTACCACTAAGCCACGGCCGCAGGCCCATAAATTGTTTAAGACTGATACATGTACAAGTCCCTGAGCTCCTCCACGTAAACATTATCTTATATGATTGATTGAGTGACTGATTGGTGTTTAACGCCACTTTCAGCGGTATTTAAGTTACATGTACGCTGTGGCGTGAACATATAGTCAAATTCTAAAACGTTTTTTTGTGGGTGTGGAGGGTTATAATCTTGGCTGCAAACCTGAATGTTCAGATGTTCCACCATTTCCATAAATGAACGTGTAAACAGCATAAATGGTGGTTGATGGAGTTGAGCAATTGACATTTTTACCAGGTTAAATATCTACCCGCTTCAATCTTGTTTTTAACACAGATCTCACATTAATAGGTATACATTGACATCAATCTGGGCTTATATCATTTTTTCTGGAACCAAACAAACTCTGGAAACACTTAAATCAATTAGTTCCACTAACAATTTTAACACATTTCACAAGTTCTACAAACTCCATAAAAAAAGGGAGCCATTTTAAAGCGATATTTCTTCTTTAAAATGCCAAATACATATAGTCCGTCAATATGAGACGCACTAAATGTATCCTATTCCATTGGACACTTACTGAATGAAAACCCATGACCAACAAATCATCTTCAGAGAATAGAAGTCTGTCTATCCAGTCAAAGCCTTTGAATGCCTAGAAAAAAGATAAGTACATTATTTACTATATATGGCTTAATTTTTCAACCCTTTACCTCAAACATTATGGTATTTTATAATGACCTATTTCGCCCGTGTTGTCATGAACCCCATTCTCCGAAACCACAGCAGAAATTTTATCACATGCCCATAATGGACAAAAGCGGAGACAAGTTGTACATATTCCATACTTTTAATTAATGGAAATTCCTTAGTCAATATAATTATATAAAATATATATGTTTTCCAAAGCGTTCAGTGTGGTGGAGAAAAGAATACCTTTGACACATTGTGGAAATAGTGATTGGTTAAATAGAGTTTTAAACTGCGGTGATTGGTCAAATAGAGTTTTAAACTGCAGTGATTGGTCAAATAGAGTTTTAAACTGCGGTGATTGGTCAAATAGAGTTTTAAACGGCAGTGATTGGTCAAATAGAGTTTTAAACTGCGGTGATTGGTCAAATAGAGTTTTAAACGGCACTGAAGATAATTTCATTGAAATAATGGTGAATTTTTAGGCCCCAGAAGCTAAAAAATGAGGAAGCCCGTAGAAGCAATCACAGCTAATTTTGGAATTGAAATTTTTTTCTGCACTTTTATAAATCGATCAATTGGTGCAGTTTTTAAAGAGAAAAAAAAAAAAAGTCTATTAACACAAATATTTTATAGTCAAAAAGTCTTAGGGTTACATCAGTCCAGGTGATGGGGGCAAGGATGTACATTAAAATGTACTAGCATTGATTTAAGTAATTACGACTAAAGAATTATAATTTTAAAATTGGTGCAATTTTGGAGGTTTTGATGTTCTTTGAAAACATTGTTGATATGACTTTGCAAATAACAATACAACTCTATTGATTGTTTGTTTGTTTGATTGGGGTTAACATCGTACTCAAGGGTATTTCACTCATATGATGACAGATTTTCCACTTCACACTGTTCCTTGCCCTAGTATGGTGGAAAACCGAAGAAAACCTTGTAAATACCTCCCCTGCGATTGCCAGAGCCACATCATGTGACTCACTCATATACCGGAGGGTCGACGGAGGGACTCGATCCTGAGAATGGTAAATCGAAGTAGGCCTTAGAAAGTGTGCTCGCTAACCACTACGCCACGGCCGCGGGCCTGAGAAACAAATGGATGAGGAGGAGGGTCAGATGGCTGGGTGTAGAGACAAAGAGATAGCTGAACGGACTGCTGCCTCTAGCATGATGCAAGCAACTAAGAGTTTCAGTAACCAATATCTCTGTAAAGTTTAAAATGTTGAATGAACTCAGTTCAGCAAATCATGTTGTCACATGGCCCTGTGGAAGAACAGTGGAACACTGAACAGGCTACCCTTTCTAAAGCAGCTTTAATACATAAATAAAAAAGTTGGGACACATTTAAAAGAAAAATTTCTTCTAGAAATGTACTTAATGATTGCCTCAGAAAAACTGCATCAATATGAACTTGAATTTAATACCTTGATTAAGAATTGCCCAGATTTCACCAATTCCATTTGTAAGTATCATTCAGAAGATGCGATAGTATAAAAACAGTGAAAACCCAATAAAAATAAGCCAGTATATTTATGTTCTAACACCTGTATTGCTTCATTTGTATATATACATGTGTAACTCTCTTATTTTGAAAAGGATGCTAGTATTTGGAATGAAATGTCGTTTGTCAATAAATCCAAAAGTTGAAAATCTACGAAGCCTAGTTATCCTGTACTACTTACTTCATTCATTAGACGGTTGTATTCCTTCTTTCTTTCATCATTCAGCCTTTTTGTCTCTCGCTCATGTGTACCCAAATTACTGAGGAATGTTTCTGGAGTGGCCGCTTTAGGAGGTAAATTCTCCTTCCGTGAACTCAAGATTCCTTTCTACAAACAATATCATTTTCCAAAAAATGTTAGGGTTTATTTTTTCTCAGAATTAATATGCTGTTATTGTTAAACTGTTTCATAAATGTAACTTGAAAAGTCTCTGGTAAGGGATGTTAAACTTAGGACAAAACACTGAATACAAATTAATAACTTTCTTTTTTACTCATTCTGTATCCAGTTATGTGTCTTAAAAATGATATACAGTGACAGGTTAGAGTGAGACACACAAACACACAATACCAATTTTATCCTTCTTTCTGTGACCAGATAATTTTTATCTTTACTTTTACTTGTTGTGTGTACTGGGTAAAAAATATATAATGAAACAGTAGAGAATCCATCTTGAACATGGGAAAAACACAAACTGACGGACATTGACAAAAATGAAAACAAATACAAATAATAACAACAACAACAAAACCAAGTGAATTCTGGCATGCACTCTAGTATAAGTTAGATTATGTTAGGCTTGTGTTTAATGTCATACTCGGCATTATTTCAATTATATCCTTTCTAACATTTGCTTTAAAAATAACATGTTAAACATCTAAGAAAATATATGATTTGTCTTCAACAGCCTTCCTATAATGCTCTAACTCCAAAGATGCCTCACCCTGAACCCGCTTTAATCTGCACAAAAAAAATGTTCTTAATTAACACAGATTGACTGATTGGGGTGGGAGAACTCTTATTATCCTGGATATCACAGATGATGCTTACACCAGGACCGGAATATATACAGTAACTGAAAAATAGCACACGCTTCCAGATAAAGCTGTACTAAAACTATTATGATTTGTATAAATGTCCAATAAAAGCCCTCTGTACTGTTATAGGTTAGATTGTTAGTAAAAGAAACGATCATATTAGGTTAATTTAATTCCAATGAAACTCAAAAACTGCAACTGTATAAACCTGTTGATATGGAGAGTTAACTCCCTTCTCTGGAGAGTTCTCTGCCCTTGGATATGCATCTACTCTGGCGGCTTGATTACTATATACGCTTTGGCCTTGAGAATACCCCGGTGATCCTTCAATGTGTGGATCATTTTGTAATCTAGATAGGTCAGTTGGATAGGCATCATAACTAGTATTGGGAGATCTTTCATAATGGAGTTTTGATAACTCATTTAACCGTTCTTGAATTCTGGGATCAGCCACTGCCTCATTTTGATCCGGGATTAATTTTATGTCTGGCTCGTCTTTAAATTTCACTGTTGGTATTTTTCTTTGCTGCAGAAGATGGTCATACACATGTCAGATAAAAACCAGGATCAAACATTAAATGGACAAAATGAAGGCAACTTCTTTAACTTAACTGGCAATATTCGTCAATATAAAGTTTTTTACTTAAAACTGGTAATACTCAAACATTGACCCATGTTCAGTATTTATCATTAAGTAACACATGACCTTACAGAAAAATCTTACAGGATCATAAAGGATTTTTTTAAAAGGAATCCTATAGGAATTTTTCTATAGGATCATATAGGATTTTTTCTATAGGATCCCATAGGATTTTGAAAATCCTACAGGATTTTATAATTATTTTAGGATCCTATAAGATGTCCCAAATCCTATAGGATTTTTTTATCCATAATAAAGTCTTTATGAAACTTTATAGATGCAACATCAAATGGTAGATTAGAGAAAACATAGAATTGCAGATTTTATACTTCTATTTAGTTAACACTGTATTATGGCTCAACATTTTTTTTTATTAATAGCTTGGTACTTTGAGTAGAAAAATTGCATCACATTCAGCATGTAACTTCAATTGTAAGTTGCCTTTGTGAGCTACAAAGTTTACCAGTCATATTAAAACTGGTGAGAAATAGACCCTTAATACAAGCTTCACATTGGACAAAATAGCCTATTTGTGTAAGAATCAATACCTATACTCAAGCTACATGTAGTCACTCCAGCTGAAGTTGACTATGGTAGGTTCATGTGGAACTTATCCCATCCAAATAACTTCCCAATGGCACACCATAGAAATGATGGAATAAAAAACACTGAAGCAGGCTGCAGGTCAGACAGGTCTATTATGGGTTAAATGACTACTCGATCAAGCACAAAGGCTAGATTTTTCATGCTGTTGTCCACTTAACGTTTGGTTGATCCCCAACTGGATTAAGTCTTTCTAAATCTAAGAGATTGTAATAACATTATTTCTGACAAAAACACCATATAAACCCAGTACACATTTCTCAACATGAATTTCACCTTTTCTAATAAGTCTTTATATTCTTTTAAACGATCTTCTTCAAGCCTTTTTCGTTGGTCGCCATATTGACCTATCGGTAGTCCTGCTTCATCTGGTGTTGGTGGTCGTCGTCGTGGTGATTTAGTATGCTAAAAGCGATAAATGGGGGTTAAACAAAGCTAGGATTAAGTGAGTATGATTAATTTGAACACAAGAAAGCTGATTAAAAGCTACCATATATAATTACATAAAAAAAACAGAATCATGGTGAGAATATGGCAAGTTTTTTTTCTGAAATAACACTGTGTGAAACTATATCAGTATTTTCTTTTTTTTCTCATACAAAACTAAATGTTGCACACATAAACTAGTTTCTTTCTGATCGCAACTGCCTCAAATCTTTAAAGAGTTAAACATAGATCCAGTTCAGAGCATTGTAAGGGAATTTGAATGAGCCAGGAAAATAACAGGTCTATTACAGCTTCAACACATTGTCCAATCACAGCCCAGAACTAAGATGAATGCCTCTGATTGGACAACAATATAAACTTCAATCAGATCTGTTGACCTCAACTGTCTTTTGATGTCAGATGCTTAAAAGTTTAACAGGTTACTTAACCATAGTAGAAATCTATGTAAAATGTAAACACCACACTCTGAGCTAAAGGTTAATTGCCTTGAGAAATATCCAGGGGACTGTTTCATAGAGGTTACATTCAACATAAATAACATAGCAACCAGCACTAAAGATGTTATGTTGCCATGGTAGTTCTGTTAACGGTCAACAAATTGGTTGTGAAACGGGTCCCTGTACACTTCAAAAAATTAGTTGGAAAATGAAGGTACTCACCTGTTTTATCATGTTGTTATAGTCTCTTGTTCTTTCTTCTTGGAGAGTTTTTCTCCTCTGTGCTGTTTCATCTTGACCTTGACCTACTGGTAAACTCCGCCCATTAGGAGTGGGTTGTCTGCGTAAACCTTGTGTGTTAGGTTTCTGAAACAAGAAATTACTTAACTCTTTAACTATTGATGGACTTTCATTTCTTCGGATTATGTACAAATGTAGTTGACAATGAGCCATAACGGTCTTAAGAATATCAGATCTTTATCTCGACATGTGCTTCTTAGAGAGCTGATCAGATGCCTAAATAGTTATTCTCTATGCTAATAACTTACTCAGTTATTTCTATTTTTGACAGGTTTCGCATTGCTGCTTAAGAAAAACAATAATAAAATCTTGGTTTACCATGTAATATTTTGATATATTTATTGATTGTTTGTTTGTTTGTTTGATTGGTGTTTAACGTCGTACTCAAGGGTATTTCACTTATATGACGACGGAGACAAAAATAAAACATATCAGCTTCCTGTTTCCCTTTAGCTCTGAGAACACCAGGGCAACAGAAAGCCCCTCTTTTTTCGCCTCTTACGATAGACCGAGTAAGCCGAGGGAGTATTCTGCAGGACTGGCCAACCCGCTCCCCCACGGGGCGATATATTTATTGAATAATCTATGTGATACCTTGTTCATCAAATCATTGTATTCTTTACGCCTTTCATCTTGAAGCTTTTTTCGTCTTGCCTCATAACTGTTCCGGCCTATTGGAAGACCAGTCTCTGGTGTTGGCACTCTCTGTACCTGTTTAAAACAATAGGCTAATTTAATTTACTCAAGAACAATTATGTGATTTAAGGTCTTATTAAACATTACCAGCATTAGATATGCAGGCGCATATAAACAAAATAAGACGTGGTGATAGCCATGTAAAAAAAAACTTTGGGTAAAACAGAATAATCAACTATGGGTTATTAAACAACAAATCTGTTTCAGCATATTATCCATTTTGAAAATCATTATGTCAAAATAACTGTATGGTATGGTACTATATATTTTCATACTAGGTTAAATTTCCTTGTTACTAAAGGATTATACTAATTTGGCTTTATGTCAATTATGCGACCATGATGTCATGTAGTGATGTTACATGTTAGGTGAACAATTGCGAGTATCTACAGAGGTTAACAGATATGAAGATAGTGTCACCCGATATGTGCTACCCAAGACACTACAATTATAGTACTGATGTCTGATATGGCTAAGGGCAAACCTGTTTTAACCCATTAAAGACAAATGAGACTCTATGTTTGATCAGGTCTGTCGTCATACCTTCTTTTCTCAGTTTTAATTAAGACGTGTAACTGGATAACAACCAATTTGTCAATACTTTAAATTTGATCAATACAAGCAAAATTACCGAGACCATATCCAAACATCTGCCAAAAATATTACAATTTCAAATAGTTTTACCTTTTCAGCATCAAAGACTGCATATTTATCGACTAGATAACACCATTAATTACAATTCGATCATGAAGAGATCAGAATCGGTAAAAACGAATACAGTGACAGTTGCTCAGAAATGTCGCTTGAAAAATCTACTCTCTGTCCTTAAACATCTATACAAATATATTTATGAGGATAACAATGTGGGGGTGACGTATGTCGAAAGAAATTTTACTGCAATTCAAAATATTTCCAACAACTTTCCAACATAAAACATTCTGATAACAACTGAGTTTATTGAACAAAATTCCCATCAAAGCTCATAATCTGAATTATTTTTTGTGGGACAGAGTTTCTTGGCCAGCTCGTCTTAAGATGATCTACATTATCTTGCTAGAGCATACTTTGAAAACAGTCTGAACCTTTTATGAGTTATTGACTGAATTAAATGTCTCCAACTGTAATTTTAAATTTCTCTTTAACAAGCCTTTATTGTTCTATAACATACATATATTACCCTCTACCTCATGACAGTAATTGCACAGAAAGTCAGTGATCTCTCAATGTGTGATTTTAACACCACAAGATAAAATGAAGATCAATATGGCCATAATAGACATCCATCCATTTCCCTCATCTGCATCAATATTGTTGATGTTACCATAGCAATAGTAACTATGGAAGCATGTAATGATAATCTATAGAAGTAATCAATATTGGTACATCACAAAGTTACAGTGTCAATGAAGAACGGAACTGACGCACAGACTAACAACAAACACGCTATGAAAAAACACTGATGGTGTTTATTTGTGTGTAATTTACTGTTTGTTAGTCTATCTACAAATACCCATGATCGTGCATCTTCAAACTTTTAGGTTGGGCTTTAATTTGGACGTATCGAGATAATGGGGTTCAGGAATATTACTTTGCAAAAAATTGTTCCAGAACTTAACTTTAAATGAGCTAGATACAATTTGTAATACAGTAAAGAGGAAAAGATTATAATCCAAAAATAAGAGGGATGCTCTCACCTCTTCTGCTACAGTAACTCTTCTATCTGGGGAGGGCTTCTCCCAAGTTCTTCTCTCATGAACAGGTTCATCCTTAACAGGTGAAAACAGGAGTTAGAGGAGTATGTAATGCAGCATCACAGTTTGCGGCCTAATAACTGACTCAATCAGGATTCTAATGTCATTAAGACACTGATAGCACTATTGATTTAAACAGGGTGGAAGCACTCCATGTTACAAGCTTTATCTATAAATAATTAAGTATGAAAAGTTTGCATGTCATTTCAGAGACCAGATCATAGTTCCTGAATAACTAGTATTCACCGTTCATTTCAGAATTTAAGAGAGCATGTTATAAATCAGCCACAAACTGAACACAACATGTAAGAAAAATTATAAATGGATTATTTTTTAATTGCACTGTTATATGGTATTGGTATTTCCCTGATGATGCAGATTAAACATTTATCTACATTATATAAAACATGTCACAAATTTGTCTTCTCAGTTTATCATTATTTAGTAATTATTGTGAGAACACAGTTATAACTGAGAGCCAAACAATTACTGACTGTTAAAAATTATGAAAAATACAGATGTGTCGGCTTAACTTGAATTTAGCTGTGTTATTTAACACAACTTATGAAAGAATTTTAATTTTGTTAACTAAATGTGTGTTAAACAACCATGACTGCATAATCCATCCACAGTTACAGCTTAAAGAAAAACAAGATTAAACTGGTTTTACTTGCTTACAAATTAAAATTGGGTGACCTTAAATTTTTAAAGACAAACCCCACTGACACAAAGTTGTGGTTAACATGTGGTTTATAAAAAGCTAAATATTAAACTGATATTCTAGAGCAATGACCAAAACCCTCCACCAACATAATACTTAAAAGTAAAAACATCATGGTTTATTCAGCCTTAAGGTCTTGCTGGATCCCTTGGGCTCAAAATGAACCAATTTTTTTTAATATTGCTTAGATTAAAAGTTAGGTATTCAAACTATATGTTGGAGAAAAAAAAAATCAAAATTCTATTTATTAAGAGTTTAATTTGAGCCTATAATCTAGCTTCCCCATGATCAAGTATTCAAGTCACAAAACCGTAATTGCCTATTTCTGGCACTTCAATTTTAAGCAGACACTACATTTTCCATGGAGGATTTCTAGAAAACTATCCACGGTAGAGACTTCAAATTTATACCATTGTAAAGAGCACGATGCGATCTAGTAAACGGTGTCTCATTTTTTATAAGTTCATCCTTGATTTTTTAAAATGT